>VCRD01003322.1:15738-48529 GCA_006783055.1 Trinorchestia longiramus | reverse complement strand
GGTGTTGTTGTTATTGTTGTTTGACCGGGTGTTGTTGTTATTGTTTGACTGGGTGTTGTTGTTGTTGCTTGCCCAGGTGTTGTTGTTGTTGCTTGCCCAGTTGTTGTTGTTGTTGCTTACCCAAGTGTTGTTGCAACTAACTGGTAATTCAGAACTTGCAAATGATGATCCGTGCACTAATAATTAAACTCAGCAGCTTCTTTGCCCGCATTTAGAATCCGTTAAAATATAGAAAGTCCTGATGAAGAGCTCGGTCTTGCACTTTCTTCGATCAGAGGCTCGCCGTAGAAAGCGTATCCTTCTGAGCTCGGCAGATCTTACTGCTGTAAAAGAGGCTCGAAAATAGTTAACAGCAACGACTTAGTTTGTTAAATTGACTGTGAGTATGAGTCCCCATATCAGTAATTGGAACTTCTATTTTTCCGTACTACATTCCTTGGATAAAAGCAATTGTTGTAACAACACCAGCTTGGTCGACCACACCAGCTTGGTCGACCACACCAGCTTGGTCGACCGACACCAGCTTGGTCGTCCACACCAGCTTGGTCGACTTACACCAGCTTGGTCGACTACACCAGCTTGGTCGACTACACCAGCTTGGTCGACTACACCAGCTTGGTCGGTTACACCAGCTTGGTCGACTGGTGAACACCAGCTTGGTCGACTGGTGAACACCAGCTTGGTCGACTGGTGAACACCAGCTTGGTCGACTGGTGTACACCAGCTTGGTCGACTGGTTTACACCAGCTTGGTCGACTGGTGAGCGAATCTGCTTTCGAGCGGAAAAACCTGGGTTCGAATCCCGCTACCGACATGGTTGACGCGGCTAAAAATACGGCATGGGACTTGGGTAAACAACCGAATAATTATCGAAGTAATTATCCGACCCAAGAATGGGCCAGAAGGTTCGTTCCTGTAGCCTCATTCTATTCTATTCTATTCTAACACAGTCGATTTGCCTCAGTAACCTCATCGAAAGCAGGGTAGGTGAAAATTGATTACCTTTCACACTTATCATGGAGAGGTGAAAGTGACGGACCATATACTGCTGAATGTACATGTTAATTCATAAAATACACATTTTGTATATGGTGCAAAAGTCCCTTCACCATTTTGAACATTTATTACACAACAACTAATACAGATATAAAATTCGTTATATATGAAATGAAAGAAAAAATCTTGGAGTTTTGTATCAATGATACAGATTTTAAGCATATTTTGTAATTATAATGAACATAATTATCATATTTCAAAAAATGCAGATATACAGCGAGGACCAACGAGCGTGTAAAAATTTGTGACTTCAGTGCTGATCCTTATATGAAAATTTGCAAGAGGGCATTTGGTAGTGTTTTCTTTTGATTGGGCGCACATATGCCGAACTTTGGGGTAGATAATGATATTGCATGTAATGTGATATTCAAGGATACAATTTGATATGTATGTAACCTTGTTCGTCTTTTCGGACGGTCTTACAACAATAAGCCAAAAACAGATTACAGAACAGTACTGCACAAACCAACCAGACAATTACCTATTTGATAATGTCCTTATGAATTGAACAAGTGAACAGATATAAATATAATGCATTGCAAATACGAGAATAATTTGTGTGCGCGTGTGCACGTGTGTACATGCTCACACCCACACATGTACTTGTACTTGAATATGTATGTATTTGGGCAAATGTTGAGTGATTTGTGTGCTTTGATATTGTTTCGTTTTTTCCCTGTGCGTGTTTTTGGATGTGGTGGGTATATTTTGGGTGTTGACTGGATAATAAAAGTTAACTGTTATTTTTTATAACTAATATTTCAGGTCGTTGCTGAACAAGTTTGCAATTTCCTACGCAGGCGGAAACTGTATGAGAAGTATTTAGTTTTCGGCTGCAGTGGAGGAGCTTACTTGTTCTGTGAAGTAGCGCTCAAGGTTTGTATTATTATTATTATTATTATTATTGCTATTATATTCCTAGTTTAACCACCGCAGGTTTAACTCAAGGTGTGTAGCAAACTTAATTTCTTATTGGCCAACGTATCCTACTTATGTTTAGAGGTGACATTCAGCCGATATTTCTACAGTTAAAAATGTAAAAATTGATTAACGCATTTTAGCACTTTGAGTACTACAGAAAAACTCAAGTTTATGTTCATTTTTTCTTAGAATCAATATACTTTTTACATTTTCTCAGCTAGAGACTCAGATCTCATGTTTTTAAAGACCCTGCAATTAAAATTGATCATTGAAACATTTTTACATTCGTGTTTAGGTGTAAACAACACAGTTTACAAAGTTTTAATCAAATTTGGCAAGTTAGGTTTAGGACTATTCTGGACTTAGAGAGCTAACGTGAAATATTCTCCCCTTGCAAGAAAAACAGGAAAATACAATTTAAGCCGTCACCGGAAAAACGTTCTCATCAATAATTTAGATGGTAATTTTATCAGTCTTTCTGCGTGTGAAGTTAGAGTTTGTAACGAAAAACAGAGAATAAGGTAGTGACGTTGGTTAAATATCACAGACATGTGTTAGTCGTGTTAGTTTAGTTTAGATTTCTGTTCTGCTTTTATTTTGAACTGCGTTTTGGATGTTTTTGAAAAATTATATAATTGAATCTAATGACAAACTCACTATAATTAGTGCAAATCAGTCGTAGCTTGCTCGTCCTGTTCCAATCGAGTGAAGAGGAATACATACATATAGGGAAAGCTAATAGCTTCCTCCAAACTTGTATAATCTGTGAAATGATTGAGGCTTTTTTGTTCAGTCACGTACAAAGAGATTTTTATAGTCTCACTTACTCCCAAAATTTCGGTATGAAATTTGGAATCACTAGAATACTTTTAGAGCTTACTTGAGTATTTCAAACAGAAATTGCGATTTCCTCCAACTAATATTAATGTAGCGAATAATTATTTTACAAATCTTCGAAACACAACTTAAATACATTTTATCTAAAAATACACAACACGGAAATTTTACGATAAAAGTAAAAAAGTAATTCAGATAATTGAGGTAAAATTAAAGATATTACAGGAAACAGCAATTCAGGTATCACTTGGCAAGGAACTTTGGCAAAATAAAAACATTTCTATACTCATTTGATATACTCGTCGATAATTTAAGCTGTAAATGTTACATATTGTTATGTCCAATCCATGAATGTTCTCCCATTGTTATGATGGAAAATCGTTCTCTCATTGATTGTTGCTACACTCGTGAAAAAATGGAACCTGATTAAGAGCTACATATTTGTATGTCACAAGGTTACTGTGAACAAAGGCAGGAAGCCCTGGCTGAAATCGATAGCTCTTTTAGTATCTCTGTAAAGGGACGTTTGTCTATTATCTTCTAAGTCAATGTTTAACCTTCCGTTAGGCGCAAGTTTGCAAGTGCTTAACAAAATTGAAGTAACTGTGCCTGTCAGATCAGTAGCGTCAGACGGTAGGTTAAAGGAAGTTAGTGCTCATGAAAGGTGACCGAGTTGCACCTATGTTGCAGGTACACTCAGAGCCTGAGCTGAAACGAGCTGTGTTCGACAAGGTGGTGGGACAAGTTTACGACAGCCCTGTTGACCTCAGGGGTGTGAGTGTGGGCATTGCTCACAGCATTACCTCGAGTTCCATGCTGCAATGCTGGATCCGTAGTTACGTCGAGTAAGTAAAATTGAAGGAAGTATAATTGAAGGGAGGATGTAGTAGTGATGTAGTTTTTGTAATTAGCATGGACAGAAAATGTTAAAACAAGCGACCTACGATGACCTAATGGTGTGAATTGTTGAATATTCTTCCGAAAAAGGTTTGAGATCAATGAATAGAATCAAAATGTTGCCTCCAATTAGCAGAAATTAGAATAAGATCAAGAAGTTACCCAGGCATATTAATATTCTAGCGTATGAATGATTTATTTCTACATACAATACAACTCGCATCCGATGGTTTCCCTAATTGACAGGGAGTTTCGTTTTCAAAATACTATTCTTTACACTCCAATAGAAATAACTTTCTATTGAAGAAAGTTATTAATAGAAAGTTATTAATAGAAATAACTTTCTATTGAAGGTCAAACGTTTTCTATCATTTAGGATGCTTTTGAAAGTATGGTTTTCATATTTTTGACGTTATGTAACAAATAAAATAAAATTGTTGAGTTTAACGTGGGTTTAAAGCAAAATGAGAACTGGATTAACCACGGCCAACAAATGGTCTTATTTCAGAAATTAACTATACATACACACCTATATAGGTATATGTATATATATATATGTATATATATATATATATATATATATATATTTAAATGAATGCAATACGATAGCAATCGTAAAAAAGGCGTTGATTATTATTGAAAAAATTAATATTTACGTTAAGTAACATAAATAATGTTACTGAAACCTTGTTTACTAATGTTCATTAAACGATAAATTTTATTATTAAGTTCAAGCTGTTTTAATTAGTAATTAGGCATTAAATTAAATACTAATCATGTTATCAAATATCCCTTGCATCCTATTTGAAATTCCTATGTCATACCTCTATAATTACTATTTTACGGTATATTAAAACCCCCAAATTGACCTCAAGATTAATAGCATCGGGTCGCTGACTATCATATGTAACATAGCCAGACAGAGAGGAATAAATTGATTTGATGAAACAAAAATACTTACTACGTCTTCTTTGGACCTCAGGTGGTCCGCAGGGCAGCAATGTTGCTGTTGTTGTTTGCCCAGCGGGTGATCCGGAGTGAAACTCATGAGGTTGAGGGAGGCAATGGATCAGCAATAGCGGAAACAAAAATAACTGAACCAAATTTACCTCGACGTACTTTGTCACTTTTCCAGCTGGTTCCTGAAGGCTCGATACGACGCTGTCACTCGCCACTACGAACGAGCTGCCCAGCAGATGTACCGCGGTCCAGTCCACGCTCCCTGCCTCTACCTCTTCTCTGACAACGATCCCATGAGTCCTGAGGACGTTAATGAGGGCATAGCGAATCTTTGGCGAGATCGAGGACTTTCGGTGAGGCAAAACTAGGTTAAAGTATTTTTTAGGATTGTGATGTTCTCACACTGTGTCGAGTCAGACCGGTGGATGTCAATTGTCAAAGTAATGTGGCACGTAATGTGTCACATGAGTTAAGGTCACAGGAATCCTCTACTTACAGTTGGCTTTTCTTTAGGATACGAGACATATATAAATTATTACAAATGATTTATAAACTTTGTATTCTTTGTTTTTCAGCTACGTGGCCGTAAGTTCCATCACAAGACGACGGGTCATTGCCTCAACTATGTGACCTACCCTCAAGAATACAGAGAAGAAATCTATAAGTTCTTTGTTGAAGTAGGGTTCGTTGATCAGGCGGCAGTTGATGAGGTGTTGAAGGCCTGACGTATTAGTAACTATTGTGGCCGAAGCACAGTAATGATGTAAGAAATCTGCGAGCGTGATGCAAAATGTCGACTGGAGAGGAAAAATTCTGTTAATTTTTATATATAAATGTATACAGTATACGGGAATAAAGCATTTTGAAGAATATATATTTGGTGACGTAATAATTTTGATTAAACTGTTAATTAAACTTACAGTAGATTATAAGTTTAACGCTCAGTTGTATATGGGAATATGCATTTTGGTCATTTATGTAACTTTTTTGGAACGATTCGGTCACCAATGTCAGTCATTTCTTTTAACAAGATTTTGCGGGAATAGTGATCGTTTTATACTATGAAATGCAGCAGCTGTATCTCCTATAATGCCTCTATTCTGTAGTTCTAACCTTCTTGGCTGAACTATTGAACAAAACATATTTAATTTTAGCTGTTCATGCCATCTCTGACCGTAATATGTAAGGAATACCACCAAAAATATTATTAATAAAAAAATGGGTTGGCTCATAACTCTTGAGCTTAAACAATAGCGAAAAAATTCAAACCTCTTCATCAGTATTTATATTCTTTTTATTTTCATTTATCAGAATTCGCTAATTTGACTCCCGAGTGCTGATGCAACATTTATGACAAAAAAATGATATCTGCATTACTTCTTCCATAGCGAGAGATTTTGATCAGAGCTAAAGTCACACCTGAAATTAAAGTAAATGATGAAACCAATCTGACCAATAAACTATAAACAATTCCCTTACTTAAACACATAATATATGAATTTCTTGAGTTAAAATGTATTCTTTTTCACATCTATTGTACTGTTAGACTCAAACCCAATACAAAATTATGAAGTGCACTTTGGTAAAACAATACATTCAAGATTATATCATAATAGTGCACAAAAAGGATTTTAAGAAAGTGCATAGTTATTTGTAGAATTAGTAATGCTTGTGAGCAATAAATTGTACAGTAACAACAACAACGGTGTTAACTTGTGACATTAATCTTACTTTGTTTATTCATTTTATCGCACCGACACGGAATCAAATGCGTAAATTTGCAATGCATCCTTGCCTTTAAATCTCCAAAACAAATTTTATTCCCATGGCAACGTGTTCTGTGTTCTGAACCATGTATCTAACTACTTCAAATTGTCAGTCCAGGTAGATATTGTGTATTCCTATTATTTTGTTGGAATATTTCAGTGATAAATAAGTATTTTTTATTAATTAATGTTATCATTATTATTATTGTTATTATAATCGGCCCCATTATAATGGTGATCCTTTTCATCTGGTCTCTGAAAGCATTGGTTTTATATATACGTGGAATCTCAACTTTGATATTTATGTCAATCTTTTGATGGCATAGCATTTAAAATCTAAGTAATTAAAAAAGTGAGAGTTTCACTTCTTTTATAATCATGGGTTTATTGAGACCTACATTTGAGAGAAGAGATTGGAACCAAATATTATTTAAATTTAGGTAATGAACTGGAACTCCACAAGGAAAGTAGAAGCTTTGTTATCAAAAAGGAAGCTGTGCTAGTAAACTGTAAAAGCACAACAAGACTGGAACCATCAGAATGTATGCTCTAAAGCCTAAGCGGAAACACCGTACTGTAAGTAGCACCATCGGACTAAAAGTATTTCACCAAAATTGAAACTTTACTAAAAGACTGGAAGCGGAACCACTGGACCAGAAAATGAGCCTCCAGATCGAATAGTCTGCTGGAATCGGTCGCTGTCGCACAGGAGCCGACGATGTTCAGATGTGTCATATTTGGGCATCGAGTTTTCAGGAGTTTTCATGACTGTTTGACAATGAGAATTTTTTGAAGTAATAACTTGTCTGGTAGACAGAATTTCCTTTACTTGGTGGTAAAGCAATACAATGTCCTTAACATCCCATACTTATTGGCCTACAAAATCGAAATCAAGTTTAAAATCAGGCCTTCCTATAAATAGTGTCCAAAATTCAATAGGGGAAATAACGAATCAATTCTCACATTTTGGAGGCGTTAAATTGTAGTCTTGCTTATTCATAACACCTTTCAATATACTCAAGAACTTCTTAACCCCACAGGTGGAAATTTCTGAACTTCCTAAGAGAAGGATTATGAAATGTTTGTTACAACATCCTCATAGTTTACGAGAGCTGTTATATTCAAAAAATCATTTCAATTATCGAATGAAGTGCAGGTTGAAAGAGCGAAGTCGAGGAATTTTTTAATTCAAATTGCAGGAAGATTTTCTTCAAGTGATGTCACAAGAAACTCAAATCAATTGGACGTCCTGTTAGGTCTTCATTCTCGATATTAAGATTTCCCTTTCAAAATTTTACGAAGCATTTTCTGTAAGTTCATTCCTTAAGGTCCTCTCCTCCATACACTGTGGATATTTCGAGTCGTTCAAACTACAAATGTCTAGTATTTTGCCACATAGAAATTGCAGATTTAATGGACTTTTATCAGCGCTAATTTAATTACATGTTAGTATCAAATGAAATGCTATGAATTTAAATGTGTCTAAAAATGTACGCGCGATGACTTTCAAAATTTGGTCAAATTTCGGATATAATTAAAATTGAACAACACTGATAGTAAAGCCTGATACTTATTGTCTTATCTAATAGGTAAAAATATCATAATAAGAATATTCAGAATGTTTCTGGAACGTTTTCATGCCGTCTCTATTCGTAGTTTGAATTGGATTCTACTAAATACAATATTATTTGACTTATTTCCTTTTTAATTAGCTAAAGTGTGTATTTATTTTCTGGCAAATTTATTTTTTTTAAGAACATATTATGGGAATATTAATTACAGTCTCATATACACCTCAAGTTTTTGAACAAGTTTAAAACGAGGAACTTGTTTCATATTGTACAGTTTCAACTAAGGATTTGAAAAGTTGTTTCAATTAGTTGTATGTTTAAACTACTAAGAAACTGATATATCCTTAGCACCCTGCATACCAAGTTGGAAACTTCATAGATTATAAGTTGGTTCTAGTGCTTAGATTTAATTCGTAATTATATCTGTTTACATCAGTTCTAGCTTGAATCGAAGTCTGGCAATAAATAGATGAATCACATTGATGGCTCTAATTGTCTTTCACTTCCTGAATTAAAAATCCTCATTTGATAATAAAATCTGCCGCTGTAAGAAGCTTTGTACTGTCAGTGATGTAATCTTACAAAGATGAAGAAACTGATTCACGAAAACACGAATAAGTAGAATAAATTTACGTATCAAAAATTATATTCCTTAATCACACGTAACAACGGAAGGTGGTGCACATTATCTTTTCACAGAGGCACAGATCCAGTTCGAGGATTTGAGTCGAATTTTAAAATACGAGAAATTGCTGGTCACTTATGTTATCTAAGATCTTGAAATTATGTTGCCGCAAATAACATTTGCTTTGCTATTCATAAAAGCCGATAGATGAAAGTGTAAGATTTTAAGGTATATGTCAGGTACACGTTAATTTTACAGACATCAGATAGCGCAACTTTTATAATAAAAGAATCGTGCAGTTGCTCGTGTCAGAGTGGCTGTTTTGCTGGGCACGATTGCTGGTCATCTCTCATGACCAATCCTCTCTCTACTCCATCGCAGTCCTCTATGTGTCCCCACGCTTGGTAATGTGGCCTTCTAGTCACACTGGCTAGTATAGTATTCCATCTTTTGTTTATCTTTATTTCTTTAGCTTTTTAGCTTTGTTGATCTTCATTTTTTATGATATATGTCAAGCATAGCTGCATTTTCTTCGTTTTGGTTTTTTTGCTTTCTGATGAAATCCATGTTGGTTTTGATCCATTTCAGCTCGTGTGCTCAAAAACTGCTTTTGAATATATACGACGGATCGTTTACACAAATTCAACTGCATAACGAGCACCACCAAGTTCATAACCTTCGGAAATTTTAACTTCGATATGAAAGTCTATCCATAAAACGGGAAAAAGTTGGTAAAACAATTTCACAAAATGTTAAATTAAAAATACGGTTTCCAAAAATGAGGGATGTTTACGTCACTCCAGCTGGTTTCATAAGGCCCAAATGGGCACGACTACCTTCAGGTAAGTCCCCTACAATATGAGCATACAGTTTATCGTTTTGTGTGTTAGGAACTACCTACACGATGAAGATCTTATGAGGACCAAATGAAGACATGGTAAATGGCGCACTGAATCTCTGTCAACATCCTTTTGTCCATGTCATGTCGTTTCAGTATGGAAGCTGCTGAAAGCAACTGTATAGATTCCTATTTGCATGCAATAAGCCTCAAAGAATTTTGAAACATGCTGTGCATAAATGATCTCTATATCCTGATATGTTTTGATTTTTTTCTCATGGTCCTACGAGGATTTCGCTTCACTCTTTTCATAACCGCTATCACAACTAGTTGTGCATGAATATATTGCTTTCGACCAGGAATAGACTTGTAGGATGTTGTACCTGTCTCTATATATCTTTTCCATGTATTGAATACAGTCTTATAACATACATCTAACAATTTTCAGGCAAATAAAATTAGGTGCATTTTCTTTCAACTACGACGAAGTTGGAAGAATGATTTTATTGTAGAATGATTGTAGATAATTTTCAAGACACGTCTAACAATTTTCAGTCAGATAAAATCAGGTGCCTTTTTTTGAACTACGAGAAAGTTGGTAGGAAAATTTTATTGTAGAATGATTGTAGATAATTTCCAAGACACATCTAACAATTTCCAGTCAGATAAAATCAGGTGCCTTTTCTTTGAACTAAGAGGAAGTTGGTTCTTTTGTAGAATAATTTTAGATAACCTATTTAACAACGAAGATATGCAGCCAATATACGTACACGTTAATTTTACAGACATCAGAATGCGCAACTTCTATAATAAAAGAATCGTGCAGTTGCTCGTGTCAGAGTGGCTGTTTTGCTGGGCACGATTGCTGGTCATCTCTCATGACCAATCCTCTCTCTACTCCATCGCAGTCCTCTATGTGTCCCCACGCTTGGTAATGTGGCCTTCTAGTCACACTGGCTAGTATAGTATTCCATCTTTTGTTTATCTTTATTTCTTTAGCTTTTTAGTTCTGTTGATCTTCACACTTTATGATATATGTCATGCATAGCTGAATTTTCTTCGTTTTTGTTCTATTACTTTCTGATACAATCTATGCTGGGATCCATAAAGCTTAAAAGCCAATTCCTCTTTTTTTACAAACCATCCATATTAATTTTGAAATTAAGATTTTATTCATCTCGTTTGGTTAACTTTCTTTCTCAGCGCACTTTCCTTCTTAACTTTAACTCGTTGAATAAAAGATTTATTCTATGTCTGTAGTAGTTTACGTTCCTGGAAATTGACAAAAATTTTATTCAGACCCCTAGAATGCAGGTGCGTTTACAATACCTAAATACAAGGTGGGAAAACATAACTTCCTTTTTTCAAAAGGAACTTGCTTTTAAAAAAGAAAGTTATGTTGCCGCACCCTGTTGTGAGAGCCACGGTCCTGTCTTGCATACCTGAGTCGAGCAGTTACTAAGATGTCTAGCAAACATCAGGCACGTCAGAACAAATGAATGTTTGTTGCAGTCTTAGTCATAATCGATAGAAGGATACATTTTTATATAATGTCATGGCGGGAGTGGGGCAACAACAGGAAGAAATAAAAATCTACACGCCTCTAAAATTGAGTTTTAATAAACTTTCAAACTTTCAAATTTCATTAAATATACATACATAGTGCATGTGAATGAACATAAGAGTAATTGCTACGTGCGGAGGAGAAAAACGAATGAGAAAAAAATCAATTGATTTATGGAAATTAAACTTCAGGAGGCTGCCTCGGTAATCATTAATACAAGGGCTAGTAAATTTTCGCGTAGCTCTTCACATGTGCATTACTACATTCCTCCAGTATTTAGTCTACTCACCACTAGAAATGACCGTTATCTTTTTTCTTCTTATGGGTATGTCAAATTAAATTTACTTTTTACTGTTGGCCAGCAAATTTTCGATGGAAATCAAGAGTGCTAATTCTACTACTACTTAGTCTTCTTCAGACCTCAGGTGGTCCATAGGGCAGCAATGAATCTATTGAGTGGTGATTAACTTGGCAATTTTTTAAAACGTTTATATTCTTCTGACAGAACTATTTACGAACAGTTTTTTCAGTTTGGAAAGCATAGTTATCTTGAAAAAATCTACATCTCTTCGTGTCCGTACTTTTCTTTGAAAACGATGATAACTTCTTCCGAAATGTCGCTGAAAACATTAGTATTCGTCGGCTTTACAATGCTGAGAATACTGCAGGTATCCTTACGCGAGAATATAAGTAATGTACTCACACTACAATCATCCCACCCCCAACTTTCACAGCATGGATGGTGTTAATATAGATACAAGTATTACCATTTTTCCTAAACAATAAGAGCAGAGCTACGTGTCCTAATTTTCTTGTCCACATCCAGCGCAATATACTAAGCTTTGATATGATGTCCTATAGAAACACCAAACAAAAACTAAATTATTGTGTGCAGCAACATAACTTTATTTTTGTCTTTCAAAAAGTTATGAAAAAGGAAATGATATTGTCGCACCCTGTACCTAGTCGGAGCTGGATGCAGCTCTTTTCATTCCGCATACAGCAACTAACCTCACGGTAATAATTTCAATCGCATGCATTTGTGACATATTTTACTTTAGATGTTAGTAGAAATAAATTGTAAGTATGTTCGAATACCTATTTCTACCCACTGTATATAATAGATGTCTACTGTATGCACTTTGTTTAATTCTTTATTTACAGTGTCGTTCCTGTGAAAAGAAAGTAATAGAGAAATAAAGAAACGGGAAAAAGCTCCTTCACTAAATTTTAGCTAGGAATTGAAAGCTAAAAATACAGTTTTTCGGATCAATGCTGTGTGTATCCTACGACGGCAAGAATATGAAGTTCTTTAATTTGGGTGACATTCGAAATCAAAATAAAACTTTTATTGTGAAATTGCTCTTGAAGGAAATCTTGTTTCTCTAACTTTTCTCAAGATTCATCCATCACTTATGATAACTTGGAACATCCTAAAACCACTTCAAACAGCTTTTGACTCTAATTTAAGTCGCCAGCTTTAATAGTCTTTACCTCGCTGGTCTTGTACTCAATGCAGGCATTCAGGCGACAAAGGCACAATACTTATTTTAACACGTTGCCTCCGATTGCCTGACTGGTCTAAAACTTTACTTTGTACGCATACTCACTAGAAGGATCTGAAAAAATTACAGAACCTAACCTAAGTGGTACACATACGTACCACTTCCGAGTCAACGTGTTAAGCATGCCTACAGTCATAATTTTATAGCTGATAAAAGGCAACCTAATAAATCGGTGGAGTTAAAAAAACAATGTTTAACCATAGAGAGAAACGTTTGACTTCCATGGACTCTTGTTCAGAGATGTAACTGAAATTGTACTACCAGAAGCAGTACGTGTTGATTTTCGAAACACTGAATCCGTTGTTGTAGCGTCCGAGGCTGAAAATAATTCTTTATGTCTGTCCAGTGCCCACCTCTGATTTTTCACCGTTCTGTTTGCGTTGAAGTACTTCCTTGAATCGTATTCATTGAGACTTTGCCAAAACTCTGTCAACAACGGACTGTTCGACGAATCCAACGTCAACAAAAAATCTATAAACTTCTTCTTTGTACTTGTCCGGATACCGAGCGAAGTTTCGGCAGTGGCCAGTGTTCGAGTGCTGGAATACGCTGAAGCGCACCTAGAAAAAGAGAGGAAATACTGCATCAAATATTGTATTACGAATTTACGAGCATAATTAATTGAATTATAACACGTTTTTGCTAATGCTAGGTTATGAGGCCATGGAAGGAGACGAGTACAATAATCGACCCTTCAAGGACCAACGTACTTTATGAAGTGCATTAGAAATGATTCATTTAAGTCATTGATTCTAAATGTTTTGTTTTTAAATTAGGTGAAATTACATAACAGACTAGTAACATGAGTGATAATTTACTCAAAATTTCGTTCAGTCAGAGAAAAACTCGGTCGTTAGAAGGTTAAGCCCGTTATTGGTTAATGTTTCACTGAAATGTGCACAACTGAGCAGGTAAAATGTGGTAAAAAATTCCATAAATATACACATGTCCCAACTGAAAATAGGATTTTCGACTGGTACGACGATGACAGGACCAAAAGATACGTTAAGATGTACATATAAAGCAAAAATTTATCTTGATTCAAGGAATATAGGAACAGTTTCCAGTATCATCTGGACCAAAACAAACTGCCGATTTCAAAATAATTCAACCATTATAGTGCAGGTTAGAGCAGAAAAAATGATAGGAATTTGATAATAGTCCATTGGAAATTATCTATTCCGCATGGAATTCTAGATGTTCTGTATTGTTAAAAAAAATTCTGCTGACTTTAGATTTTTCGCCAAGAAGCTTTACTTAATGATGTAAGGTAAAATAGCACTGATCTTTACAATAACTACTCCCTATACACAACGCATACGAGGAGATTTGTATACTCTTCATCTAACACGATCTGAAGAACACGCTCGCTTCATTTGATGATAAGTAAAAAATTACAGTACAACTCGTTTTTGAATTCCTCGAGACCTTTACTGTAGAGTAAGAAGTCGCTTACCCATTGCCCCTTAGCTCTCCACTTGTCAGCGATACTCTCATAGGCCTTGTACGGACTCATGGGATCATTGTCAGAGAAGATATAGAGTGCATGCGCGCGAACTGGACTCTTATACATTCTCTGCGCTGCATTCACGTAGTGACGAGTCATGGAATTGTAGAAGGCGTTCATGAACCAGCTGCAGGACATAATTTTAAATGGTATTAGCAAAACCACGAGTCATGGAATCGTAGAAGGAATTCATGAATCAGCTGCAGAAGATAATTTTAATTGGTATTAACAAAACCACGAATTACGCAATAGTAATTAATTAGACGTATTAGTCGTTTATTTTTACGTTATTCGAGACCACAAACACAATTTTCGACCGTGATTAAGCTACCTAAAATTATTTATATACATACAGCTTTTCAACAAACTCTGGCCATATGTATATCACAAACATTTGTTGCCATAAAGATCAATTTATAAATTCTCAACCGTTCTGAAGAAGAAGCGGGAACACTTCAGTTCAAGTTTAAACTTAGTTGTTTGCGGAAGATATGAAATTAAATTTTCGAGTTTATGACGATCAGCGTTCATTGTTCTCTAATCTAATAAAAGACGAATGAATACGTTAAAAAATAAAATTTCAATCAAGAAAACGACACAAAATTAATTTTCCATACTAAAACTTCATAAGCTGACATTTGTAGAGATAGGCTGACACTCACTCAACGAAGAACTTGGTGATCCTGAAGTATCTTGGGTTGCTGGTGATGGTGTGGGTGTAGGCGATGTTGATCTGATTGAGATCCACCGGGCTCTCATAAACTTGCCCGACCATTTTGCTGAACACGGAATTCAGTAACTCAGGGTCTTTGTGAACCTGGAAGAGATTTTTAGACGGAAAGAGACCGATTGCTTTTCAGATTTTGTTATGAAGAATAACATATATTTTGAATGTCTTTCTGGTGAAGAGTCTTGTCAAGCTAGAGCTTCCTGAATAGATTTTGCCAAAGTTTAGAAAGTCACATCTTGTTTCCTAATAATTATTGATTTAATTTGCACCTTCGACTGGCAAACAAATTTGACTTCTCTGAGTACTTATTCCAAGACTATGAGTTTAGCTTCCATCATTTGCTAAGCACGTACGTAGCTAGTACACGATTGTATAAATGGCGTAGTATCAAGAAATCCTAACTGGGTTTTAAATCCCACGGTTTTTCTATGCCATTGTGCATTTGAAAATTAGTGACTGAAACTCATACTACCTTGACGCTAGCTTCCAGATTGTTCTCAGCCATTTATTTTGCACGAGGTTAATGTTAAGTAAAGTCCATTTACTCGTATGTTAACACGGTCATACTTTCAATATGAAGTCAAAATTTACACGTAG
The DNA here is from genome assembly GCA_006783055.1 of Trinorchestia longiramus. Lineage (NCBI taxonomy): Eukaryota > Metazoa > Arthropoda > Malacostraca > Amphipoda > Talitridae > Trinorchestia > Trinorchestia longiramus. Next base: position 33,095 of record VCRD01003322.1, on the reverse strand, counting down.
TATGGAGAAATAAGTTTCAATATAATAATGTTTATTTATTATAAACGTATTCAGCTCAAGCTTTGCCTATTGACCATAATAGAGAATGAAGTAAAAGTGGCTACTGCATGAATGGTCTTTTTATCGTACGGCAATGAATTGTATTTTTCATAACAACTGCCCCAGGAAACGGAAGTTTTATTAACTTCCATTCCTGAGATGTGACAACACTAGAACAGAAACTTGTCTTCCACATTGTAAAATTAATTTTCCATGTATTGCTCTCTTCAACTGGCTTTTGTTTTCAATGGCATTTACATGATAAATAAAATTTAACTGTCTTTTCTGGCACCAACTGCACGGTTACCTTCATTGACACTTCACAGAAGAGATATCCGCCTCCGCTACACCCAAAAGGCAGAAGCTTTTCATATTTACGCCGCTGCCGCAAAAAATCACAAATTTGATCCGCCACAACCTGTGAAACCAAGAAATAAGCATCAAATTAATCGTAGAGAACAAACAAAATCTGACAGGACTCATAGTTTGCATGCACACATACATAAATCCTAATATTACTGATCCATATATAATTCAGTATTAAGTTTTGCTCACATATAACTCTCACATGCTAGATAATGTAAAACAATAACACATGAACAAATAAAAAAAAAGTCACATCAGTTTTGCTCAATCTAACGAAAGTAATGTGAGCTCTACCTGACAAAATGTTTTTAAGTTATTCAAATACATTTTTACACAACCTTTGGAATAGTTGAAGGGTGGACAGCACTAGTGGACTACTTGCATTTTTTCCCGTGGTAAATATAATATATTTTCCACGGGAAAAAATGCAAGTAGTCCACTCCCGTGCTGTCGCTAACACAGCGCTGACAGAGGCGATTACGATCCAGTAGTTTACTATATGAAGAGTGGACAGCATTAGTGGACTACTTGTATTTTTTCCCGTGGGAAAAAATGCAAGTCGTCCACTAGTGCTGTCCACCCGTCAGTTGTGTCTATTGTTGTCGTTCGTGAATGCTACAAAGAATTATACCTGTTTTCATTATATTAGATAATATCGTTCGTAAGCTTTACTTATATTAGCCCTCATTATGGTGTTAAATGCAACCATTCATTCATGAATCTACAGTATAGAGAACACAAACCTGTTCACAACCGCCAAGGGGACTTAATCCAAAAAAAGGCAGGCTAGATGTATGTATAGTGGGACTTTGAAAGAATTATCCATTACAAACAATGAGACAATGATCTAACAATGACTGCTGTTCTCTTCTGAAATCAATTTGGACTTAATCCAAACAAGGCAAGCTAGATGTATGTATAGTGGGATTTTGAAAGAATTATCCATTACAAACAATGAGACAATGATCTAACAATGACTGCTGTTCTTTTCTGAAATCAACATGACCTCCTGAAAGCTGGGTTAAAAATTATGTTTCTTGATAATTAAAACACTGAAAAAGTAGTCGATTTGGAACTCAGAAAATATGACAGTCTGTCGAGCGACGATCTTTAACCCGATAACTAGAAACTAATTCAATCGTGAGTTTTAGAAAACTGAGATGGTTTGGTGTTGAGTTTCTTTTTATTTATTCTAATTCTTAGTTTTGAATTTTTAAGGGTATAATCTGATATTTTTTTAGTGATCTTCTAAACGCCATGAATGTATGGCACGGAAAAGGATTTATTTCTGATATTTCGAAAGTTTTTAACTTGCAGGATTAGCGACGATCACGGACTAATAAAATTGACTAATTATAAAGGTGGAAAGCCCCTGTTAACACAAAGAAATGTTTCAAGTAATAGATTCCATTTGAGACTGAAGCATTCGAGTGAATACACAATTAAATAAATATAACTCAAACAGCTTACTGTATCACAAAATTAAATTTTTTTTAAAACAGTTGTATGATGAATTTATCGATGAAAAACTTCAATACTGATTTCATAAGTATTCGACATGCTCACCGCCTGTGACAAGGTGTAGTCAATAGTAATTAGTGTGTCATCTACACACATCCTTTTGCCCTTCACTTTCTCCCACCTAATCTGTTTCGCGGTTAGTATTTCCTTTTCAGCAGATCAAAGCTTTGTTGCATGGTGTTCAATCACACCAAAATGAGTACAGTCTATTTTTACCAAGGAACTGTATTTCAATTTATGAAGGAAAAAATTTAAGTATTAAAGTGATGATGATTTCTAACGATATTATTTAAGCACTTATTTTTTAGAGCGACATAAGAAGTCCTCAACACCATACATGGAAACAGAATAGTTGATGTAAAATTCACCTGTGTTCCAGTCTCAGGCTGAATGATATCGACTGGGAAGAGCCTGATGAAGAGCATATCGATTCCAAGATCCGTAAAGAGCCTTGCATACTTCTCTATGTGTCGCCTCTTTGCCGTCAGCCAACCGAAGAACAAGACAATCCGACGTTCACCTGCAGCGTTCAGTAGTGGCTGCCGAGAACAAAAAATCATCAGTAGTAACTCAGAAGTAATCAAGTTTAGCGTGACTGCATTTCTATCCCACGGTTCTCCATGTGTCTCACTACTGTCATCACATTAAAACTGAGAAAAAATTCTTAACGCTGTGAAAGGCTAGGTGTATTGGTGCGATTTGAATAAAATGAACGAAGTAATTGCACTTGGTTCAACAATTTTTTCGATTACGGTTTACCAACAGGATGTGGATAGTAAATTTAAAAGAACATGTGTACTCTCTTGAACCGATCCAGGAACTGAGAACATGCAGGAACAATTTGGTCGAAAACTATTGAGCGGTAATTTATCTTTCCGATATACCGTACGAATTTAACTGATGTTTACTCCTAAACTGAAAGGCCTTGGTAACAGGAATATCTTGAACAAAAACGTTAGTCATTTGTGCCCTTTTTCCACGACTTACATTCACTTTCACTAGGTTACACACAAAAACCCGTCAAACCTGCTCATGCAGTCGGTACGCAACACGACTATTACAATTTATAAGCATATTATTGGTCGGTTTTTGCATGATTCCCTGATATTGCATGCTGGCTGGTTAATATTTCCCAAGTACTTCACTTTCATTTCTTTTAGGAGTCATTACGGTCTGAAAAGGCAGCGTTTATTTCACGCAGACGTGAAAGAATTCAATACAGGTGCAACTCCAATTTCATGAGTCATTTTATATAAATTATTAATTTTACTAGACAGTTCCCGTGGAAGTTCCACGGTTTAGATTTTACTGATTTGAAATTATTATAGAGACAAACTATTGTGCTGTAAATGAGTATTTTTCATTAATATATACAGAACTTCCATTGTGTATCTTATCTTCTGATAATATGGCTCAGATAGTACCCGTTGAAATTCCTTAATTTAAAAGTGATATACTGTAACTCAGGAACTATAAAATAAAATACATTTTTAAAATTTTACTCATGGGATTATCAGAATCTGAATTTTTCAAGAATGCATACAGAACTTCCATTTTCTATTTTCATCTATTTTATCGACATGGCAGTGTAAGAGAAGAAAGCCAATAACAGAAAAAAATGTGTGTTTTATAGTGATCCGGTGCCTTTGGTATCCACAATACAATTCTTATAATACATACATACCCATTCTGATTTCAGTTCAATAATTTTTCTTCAGTAATAGATAGGAAGTAATAGGACGGACAAACACAGATACAGAGAGATGGAGATACATAATCGATTATATATGTAGATACTATGATATATAGAAGCGAAACACAATACAAGCATGTGATGTTGAATATCCATCGTAGATCTGAAATTGTAGTAGAACGATATTGTTGACAATCGTACGTTCTTTTGATTGTTTTCCATGATTCTTAGCTGAGAAGCAATGATCATAAGTCCATTCATGATTCATGATTAATTCATAATTCCCATCTGGGAAGCAGTGATAGTAAGTTAATATCCAAAACAATTATTTCAATATAATTCAATTATTTCAAGAAGCATTAGTACAAAAAATAAAAGCGTATGTGCAGTATAGAGTATTTGAATGTCCTATTTTGCAGAATTTCACTGTGCGTTTAAAAGATAAAGCTCACCTTACGTGACTGAATTAGTTCCAGCGCATGAGTAATCTTTTCGGTGGTGAAGTGTTCGCAGTCAGGCAGGAAAGGTTTCTTTTCATTCTGTCAAAAAAAATGAAACTTAGCATATGGTTTTTTGCGTACGTTTCTCTTCGTATTTTAAAATAATTTGAAAACTGATAATAATGTAACAGTTCCAAGTGTCTGAGTCTAATATGTCTGACATTTATATGATATTTCAACATATTATCAATATATTATGTTTAAAATGTTGAAATTAACTCGTCGGCAACATCGTTCAGTGTCTGAGTAAACATTTACAATTCTCTTACTGCTCTATGCTTCAATCTCCCAAGACATTCATGTCTCTAGACAGAGTAAAGTTTAGAATAACTTGCACTAAATAGGTCCAGGCATTATGATGCTGAAATACGTTCATTACTAAATCCTTCTTTCGATTAGATGAAGGTTACGTGCATCCCAATTCGTGTTGTTTTAACACACACAAACATTTATCAGGGAGTATGACTGCGTTATTCCAACGTGCTCAAGCACGTCAAATAATTTTTAATTAATCTCACTACCAAAAAGGAACTCTGAAATACCACGCTTAGGTTTAAGCTGTAACGACACCTCACCAACAACGTACACACTTTTTTAGAGTAAAATGCTCGCTGTCAGAGAGATGTCATTGTAAAATAAAGAAAATGGTTCGTCTATGAACAACCTCAGTATCATGAGTTTTCACAAACCTTGTCAGGAGACGCTCCGTGGCCCCCTAGGATTCTCACCACCGTCCGTAGGCTGAAAAATTCTCCAATCTGAAATACAATGAAATCTTGTTAAAATTCCAAGATTTCGAAGTCTTCTTAAAATTCCAAGATTTCGAAATCTTGTTAAAATTTCAAGATTTTCAAATCTTCTTAAAATTCCAAGCTATCCACCAGGGTAGAAAAAGATCAAGATGTAAAGTGTAATATCACAGAACTGTGGAAATGAACTAATTTTACCTCAAATTTAATTTTAATGATTATTAAGTTTATAGAGAAAATCTATAGATAAGGAACATATTGAGGTATTGATGCCAATTCGCTGCTATAATGCAATAATATAAATTGTGTGAAAACAATTATTTTCTTCTAAAGATCTTTCGTTATGAGTATTCAAAGTCAGTAATTTTCGTGCAAGTATTGTATTACGTAGCGCTTACAAGGTCAGTATCCTCCACAATAATTCTCATCCAGAAGTAGCATGTTGAGATTATAATTTTGTAATCCACTGTAGTTGTATAACAATTATAGGTAGTTTAGTGAGTAATATTTTCTATCAATATTTTAAACCTAACAATCATTCAGAGAACTGAAAGTCACAAAAAAACGACCTTTGTATATTGAGTCGAAAGCACGCATTTAAAAAATCTAAAATGATAAGAGAAGTAATTATCCTCTTGATATTCGTCATTAGCTTCTATTATAACAACTGAAAATCACAGTCCAAGTCAGGAAAAATAAGCACGTCTTCAGAGTCATTAAAAAAAATTATCTTTGGAACAATGTTTTCCATCGATCTAATTTTTTGCTTCTTCTGATGCGAGTTGAGCAACTTTTTGCATGGATTATATAATCATGCCCTCCAATCACACGTCCGCTTACATCTTTTTTGTTGAGTCCGTTGAGTTGGTTGCGATTAAAGCTCTGAACATTTTACCGCCATAGATGCAAGATATGGAAAATATCCTCCATGGGAACAAAAGGGTTTAATCATACATCCATTGGGATGAGGGAAGCTCAAGAGTTTTCAGCGTGTTCTTGCCCTCTAATAATACCCATGTGCAGAGTGAAGTGTCGTGGACAAAGATGTGGTTGTTACTGACATTTCTTTCCACCCCAACGTTACATACATAGTTACCAGAAGTGTTATGATTCGTTCCGTTGCGAGTCTCATAAACATACATTTTCTCTTTCATACATGTTTTTGGCAGATTTTTTAATGTATGGATGTTTTTTACCATTTCAATGAAGCATCCAAGAATTTGTAATCCAATCTCGTTGAAGGGATTTAACAGTCATATACAGGGTGCAGACACATAACTTCCTTTTTTTTCAAAGTAAAGCGCTTTAAAAAAGGAAGTTATATTACCGTGCCCTGTATAAGAAGACGTTAGCTACAGTTGGAATGGCAAAGCTGCTTAGAATGGAACAAAACCAGATAGATACAATTTCAGTGCTACATCATTGATATTGCAAGACAGTAAGTAAATGGCCTGTTAAATATTTTTATTCTACCTTGTTTATTAATTTTCTCAACAAGAATGAGTTTTCCATGTTTTGATTATTCTGTAAAGTCACTGGAAGGATCTTTCACCAATTTAATAGTTTCTCAATAAAAGGCCTCATCATGATTGTATAAATTGCTATGGTGAAAATTCTAGCTAAAATTAGCCAGAAATGCGACTATCTTGTTTTTAAACTAGTGAAAACAAATGTTTCAGAAGTATCACAATAGTTTTTAGCTCAAATGAATTCATGTAGCTGAATTTAGGCTGGTCAATATTGATCGCTAAATTTTCATCATTTTCAGATTAAGTAAGATACATAGTTTCGCTGCAGTTCATTGGTAGGAAAAAAATGACGCAAGGAAATATGAATTTGAATGATATGAATTCATATGAATCAAGATAGAGAGCATACACCTTTTCATTTCAAAAAAGTTAAAACTTCCAGAAATTCTTAAGAGAATTTTATGAATCAACGAATTTTTAGAGTATCAGAATAGATCCTATTGGAACATTGTACGGTCTTAAAACATTTAATCAAGTATTTAGTTCAGCAGTAATGATGAAACTCCCATTGTACTGTTCATGTCCAACCAGTGTTGTTCAGGAAGTACAGAGTTCTGGTTTTCTGTGAATATAATAACAATAATAATACTCAGATTTTCTGTAGCAATTTTACCCCTTAATTTTGTCTGTAATTATTTCAAATGAAAGGCGGTCGCTGTGATTCTATTTCCATACATTCCAACTATTTCGCTTCGACGACTTCGTTTCATTGTGTTTTGCACATGTTATCGTCAACGTTAACACCGCCACTCATAATACATTAAATGGTTCGATTTTTTTTGTCACAGAGACTATCAAAACAGACACCTAAAAATTTGTCGTCATCGGAAGTTTGATAGGTTGCTTATTTTGTAGTTTAATTGCTGTGCCAAAGAAAATACCAAATTTTCATGTAGTAAATAGAAGGGTTAGAGTATCAAATTGTCAATATTGTGTCGTTCAGAAATTACAAAAACATTATGAAATTATATATAGGGGTTGAAAAAAATAATAGAAACACCTTGAAAAATCAACAAAATATATTTTAATACAGTGTAGGTCCACCTTTTGCGGCAATTACAGCCTAAATTCTCCGAGGTAGTGATTCATACAAATCGTTAATTGTTTCCAAAGGAATTTTAGAGCATTTTTCAGTTAAAACACCCTCCAGTTCTTTTAGAGACGAAGGCGGCGGAAATCGACTTCTTACTTGAATCTCTAAAATTGACCATAAATGCTCAATAATGTTAAGGTCTGGGGATTGTGGTGACCAGATGAGATGCTCAACTTTATTTTAATGTTCCTCGTGTCATTCTTTAACAATTCTAGCTGTATGGGTTGGAGCATTATCATCTTGAAAGATGACGTTCCCCTCCAGAAACAGTTCTTGAACCATAGGATGAACTTGGTCGCCCAAAATTCCTAAATAGTCTCGGCTGTTAATTCTTCCATGAAGTGAAATTATTGGTCTGGCGGATTTCCAAGAAATAGCACCCCAGATCATCACAGAACCCCCGCCATGTTTTACGGTTGGGAGAAGGCAGTCTGGATTAAATGCATTTTTCGGCTGTTTCCAAACATACACTCAGCCGGAGGTCGGAAATAAGGTAAACGATGATTCATCAGAGAAAATCACATTTTTCCACTGCTCGAGGGAATTCTAGAGGTTTCTACACCACTCTAAACGCTTTGAAACATTAGTCTTTGAGAGCGGAGGTTTTCTAATTGCAACTCTTCCGTGGAATCTGGATTTGTGCAGCTCTCAATCAACAGTTTTTGTGGAAACTGGGTTCTGTAGGTGTTCAATGAGCTCTGCAGTGATTTAGGAACAGTGGTCTTGCGATCTTCTCTAACAATTCGTTTAGAGTCGGACGGTCTCTCTCAGACAACTTCGACTTTCGGCCAGACCTGTGCTTTACTAAGGACGTTTTTCCTTCTTTTTCAAAGGCAGTCATTACTTTTGAGACAGTACCTCTTGAAACGTCATGCATTTGGGCAGTTTCTGTTACACTAGCGTATGCTATAAGAGCACCAACAATTTGGCCTCTTTAAAAGTCTGAGAGGTCTACCATTTTTATAAATGATAACCAGCTTTTTTTTAAATATATGTAAAAACAGTTATTTTAAAGAAACATATCAAGTGATAAAAATAATACACAAAAAACATTAAAGTCTGTCAAGTTTTGATTGTTTAAATCATGTTCAAAGATTATGATGCCAAAATGTTTGGTGTTTCTATTATTTTTGTCCAACCCCTGTATATGCCAACAGTGATTCAAAACCTAATTCTGAACTTCATCATATATGTTCAAGTTCAACTCACTTCCATTGGTGTACGAGAATTATTGAGGATGTATTTTGAAAACAAAATTATTGAAAAATTGTCAAAATACAATACGAAAAACTACCGAACACATTTAATTGATATATTGTGACATGACTCTAGTTCTGTTTACTGCCTCAAGTTTCGTGGCAGTTTCAGTAAGCATTTTACAAAACATAGCATAAATTTACAGAATGCTCTCTTGTAGTGCTAGAAAACACAGTCTCTATTAGCACGTCATTTTCCGAAATTATAACAGCTTCAAAGGGTGGATCATAACCTACACTAGAATGATTTCGTTAAATATTTAACAGCATATTGCCTCACCTGCTTGGGGAGCCATGCGATGGCCGGCAAGATGAAATTGAATAGATAGTAAGATGGGTCAATCCAAGATGGCTTCCTTTGCACAATAATTTTCTTTTCCTGTTGCATGGTCATTGCTGAAATTTTCGCTTTTTTGTACACTGAAGTGCTATAAGGAAAATGTTCAATGTACTTCCCTAGATCACAACAATTTACCTGAAACTTTTAAATTTTCATCAGACATTTGATTACAAGGAAATGTAACGGATCTAACTCACCCAATTGATGTGCTTAGATCCGTTTTACAATGCAACAAAATATTTAGAGTACTAGAAATGTTAGGCTAGTTGATGTTCTATTGAATAAAAAACAAATGTTCATTTCAATATTTACTACAGAATGATGGATCTTTAGCGTCTCTTAGTCTAGCAAATTGATAATTGTGTGTGAAATAGTGAAATACTGCTAGTGAAATATTCTACTCTATTTTCCTGAATGAAAGTTTCTGATAATTGCTGTTATAAAATATTTCTTCTATATAAATATACGGACCGGCACACGGAGATTGGAGTATGTAAAATGATGAACTTAGTTTCTCATTAGCAATAAGAGTAGGGATGCAGAATTAGAGTTGTCTCACAACTCCCATGAATCTGATTGACATTTGAAAATAAATTATTCGATATTCCAGCCAGTGTCTGACCAGAAGAAATTAAACCTATGAAAAAAATGATTTCCGCATTCATTATTAGGAAATTTGAATTGAGTTTCTTTGTTTATTTTCAGTACGATGGAAACGGATTTGCACAGAATCAATCATTTCTCACATTTTGTTTTGTACCCATGATAACTAAGTAACTAGCATGGATTCAAAACATTAACGATCTATTATTTTCGTTTCCCATCTAAATCGCACTATGTATGATACATCATGCAGTGGTTCAACGTATTCGCTTAGCGTTGCATTCGAGAGCTGTCAATGTTACTTTCACTCAACGGAACCACGTCCACCATCATTACGACTTATGACTTGTCTTACTTTCATCTATGCGGCACGAATGCACCTACTTTATGTACACTAGGTTGTGTGATGCAACCGTGTATCCGCCCGTACCGACACTATGTTTGCACACAAATGCATAAACTAAGAATATGAAACGAATTCTCTGTGTATGCATGTGTGTATACATGGTATTGGTATATCTTATTTGTGTTCATCATAAATTTAATAAATGAAGAATTTTAACATGTACGAATATTGATTCTCCCTCACTGTCTATCCTTCATCGAGACTATACTTATATTTCTCTACTAATACAAAACGTGTGCCCCATGTTTGTCACAAAACATGTTGGTTTCACTAATTCACAACACATCCGTTTTCGTGATCTCAGACATTATTGTTCTTCACTGATACAAAACTTGTTCTTCACTGACAGAAAACTTGCATTCTGTACTAACGTGGAACTTAACTTTCATTAGGGAAGTTAAATTCTGTCTTCATTATTTTAATAGGAGTCCTGCTTCTTTGCACGAATTAGAATTCTTAAAAATTAATGCAAACCTAATTCAAGTAAACAATTTTGCTCAATGGTTTTTATCAATTCAACGTTTCAGTAGCAAAAATTTTTACTCTCTGCTAAGATCAGCATGTATTGACATTGTCCGCGAAATGTCCATGAAAAAAGCAACTCAGTATGACAACGTCAAATTTGAAGTATGATACCCGTTTTCGGAACTCTCTTGATGCCCATCCTTATCATTTGGCTATGGATGTGTGTGATCATGCCTACTAAGTCGACTAATAACGAACATAAAAAATGTATAAATAGTGCAAGATATTGCAGAGAATAACGAACAAGAGATTCGATGTAAGACGCCAAATATATTAATAACATCTTCACTTTCTAGGAGCAAAACAATGGTGGCTAGAAATTCAAGATGAGGTTGTCTGGTTGTGACAGTCAAAGGCAAGGCTTCTCTCCAGCACCACCACCAACCCTCACGCTCACTGGACTGCGCTGCGGTGGCGGCTGTTGCCATGTACTGAATTCCCCTTCTCTTTACTGAGGGCACGGGCTAATCCGAGTATAAAAACATAATTTAGTGTCCTCCTCCTCTCTCTTTTTCAGTCTCTTCCCGTCGTTATGGTTCCTTTCCACTGAAAGTTCATGGTGATCTGTTCCTAATGTTTATGAAGATTTGTTAATAGTGTCATAATGAGCAGTCCATAATGTTCATGAGGATTTTTTCATAATGTTCATAACGATCTGGTAATAATGTTCATAATGATATGTTCATAATGTTCATAAGGATTTGTTCATAATGTTAATAATGATCTGTTCATAATGTTTATAAAATTCTGTTTTTGTTCTTAGGTCGTATGAACAAAATTTGGGTTCCCGCACTCGTCATTTCGAAGGAAGCATCTTTGTCAGCAAATTTTTTCGAAATTACAATGTAGAAGTATTATCTTACAAATGCTTCCGTTAAGTACTCATTTTATAGAACGGATGTGCAATTAGTTGAAAATCAATGACTTTCACTTGTTTGAGTTCTCAATCAAAAAAATCTCATTTAACTAAAGATTCCAATTTAGTGTTATGGTATGAAAAAGTCTTGTTTAATTGAAAGTTAGTTGTATCAGAGACATTTTCATTTCATTTCAGTTAGAGAAAGTCTGTGCCAATACTATTTATAATATAATTTTGTGAAATATTTTAAAATTGGACTCTTTCCGCTTCATCATTGTATTAAATTATATTTACCTTGAAACGTAAGTATTCGATGAAAAAAGCAATCCAAGAACCCTGTATGCTTATGTGATACTATAAGCTACATCTCATAGCTAATATGCAAATACAGATTGCCCACAAAAATGTATACATTTTTAAAAGGATTTAGTTTGAATACTACTGGTGCTAGAAGGCTGGGACAGGTCTTATTCGAAAGAACAAGATCTAAAATTTTATTGTTACCTACCTTAATTATTGTTTACCATTAATTTGAAATGGTAATGACTTACATTAATTTTTAATGTAATGCTTACATTAAACCTTATGAATACTAGTTATATTCAAACTACAGTGTTTTAAAATGTATACATTTTTGGGGGATACCCTGTAGTATGAGCCTGTCATAACTATGTTAGAACAACAAGCTACGTTAAATTCTCACATTGAGTTGGAAGTCTACGATATTCTTGATCAGCTAGCGCTCAATATTACAGTACTCGACTCATAGAAATAAACAGAGAAAAGTACTGCTGTCGTTTTATTTCCCTCTACATATTTCTTATTTCCCTATCACGCACAAGCCTTTGCAAGGAAATTATTCAATTACTTTGAAGAATACTGAATACACTTTCAAGTTAAACAATCTTTTGCAGGGACTATAGGAAAAAGACAACTGACCATGGTACTAAGAAAATTAAACAAATGATCATGAGGTCACATACAATGATCAAGTTTTCGTTTAAGCGCTATCAAAGTAGAGTAATATTGGAGGTTGCTATGATTTTACTTCTCAGCTGAAAATAAATTGCAAAATAAGTTTTTCATCTATTACGTACGTAAGGTTTTGTTAGTAAATCTGGCTGATCAGTGGAGCGCCACTCTCCTTTGCAAGCACAAGACTCGTGGCTTATAAATATGAACAAAAAATAAGGTAACTTTTTACTTAATTTTTTTGCAACCTGAAGGTAGGAAGCTCCAGATTTGACCGATAAAAAATTAATCGATAGATATTTGTTTCAGCCTTTTACGTTCCCATTTTTACTGTGTGATGATCATCGTTTATTTATGAGCCACCAATAAAATTTTCTACGAACACCTTGATGTTTTATCGATTGTGAAGGCATTAAAAGGTAGCAGGAGAAATAGACGCTCATAACATTGATTTTATAGTTTTCAGTATTTCTATGAAACTGCTAGCATTTGAAATTACACTATATAATAATACACAGCTTGTTGCTTGCTTGTTTGGTCTGTCTCTCTGTCACGCTCTTAAGGATTTAGATAGGAGAAAATTTGTTGAGTATACATGTATTGTGAGCATTTCATTGTGGACACCAAAGGCACATCCTTCAATATAGAAAATCCTTCACAAAGCCCGCTTTCACTGGTAAATCAAACGAATTTTTTTATTTAACATGTGAATCTTCACGTGTGGGTCTACTAATACTAAATAATATTGTCTATTCACCGTCAACAAAGCCCTTTGGGGTCACATCGACCGACGAACCCCTCCTCTCGCACTACTACTTGAGCAAACACTCGAGTCCAGCGTTGCCAGAAGGCTTTCGTGAATAGTACAACTTTCAAGCTCAAAACGTAATAAATCCGACGAAATCGTAACAAATTAAAATTACTAAATAATAGCACTATTTTTTATATTAATACCCTTCTATGCGTTTTTGCAACGTACTTCTAAACTAATATTATACACTCATCAAACATAATGCTTGTACATCATGTCACTTCTACAATTTTATTGCAATAGAACTTATGTGATATAATATTAACTGGACATTGATCAAACGTACGCATTTTTTTCTATTATTTCACTAGATTCTAACTCGTACAAATATCGTGTTCTATTGATAAGTTCATTTTCTCTGCATATATAGATAGAAGAATAAAATGTTTAATGCCCTTTCAGAAAGTAGTTTCTTTTTCAGTGTTGATGTATAAATTCTTTCTGGTTATTAACTTAATAACTGGGAGAACTTCCAGTGTGTACAGCAAGTGTCAGCAAATAGACATTTTGAATACAAAAGAACGTAATACAAGGCAGGTAACACATATCAAATGCAATCTATTTTTTTACAACAATATTTAGCAGATAAGATGGCGACTCGAAGCTTCTAGAAAAATGAGGCAATTAGAGGAGGCTCTGCATTAGTTTGAACAGTAATAGATAACGATGACCATCACCGCCTGTTCCTTTCCAAACATCATTCCAAAATTTTGTTCCTTTCTTTTTCACTAATGTAATACGTGTCGTTTTAAGTGAGTTCCCCTCTTTCGTTGTTTAATTGTCTATACTTTGTTTTTAATATATTATTAGGAAATTTCCAGGAAAGGGGAATAATAGTATTTTCCTCACATAAGCGTTATCTGGATCAATTGCCTAAAATGTATCATTTAACAAAAACTGGTCGAAAATTTTATTCATTAATGGTACATAAAAGTTTGCAATCTTTACTCATAAATACCTAGCTCTTTGTTAGATCCTAATTTTTCTGCAATCGTCTAAAACTAATCAACTTCATGCTGTTACTTGCCGCTGGCCCAGCTACTCTCGAACTGCACAGCGGTGCTGCGGTGGGATGCAGCAAAATAAAACGTTTTGCGAACACATAGTTTGTATATACGTTTAAAACCATTTTCTGAAAATCCATTGATCCAAACATCAATTACTGTATAAACTAACTTTGAATGTTGAAATAGTAACAACTTCTGTTAAAGTTGTAACAAAAGTTACAACATAAAAATATGTAAGCAAAAAGTAACACTTTTATATGAAAGTAACTATTCTGGCAACTCGCTGGAGTCCAGGGTTGCCAGAAGGTCTTCGTGAATAGTACAACTTTCAAGCTCAAAACGTAACAATTTGAAGAAAACGTAACAAATTTTTATAATCTAATACTAAGAATGACCGTCGTGTGTTTATATATATTTATTTATTTATATGTTTCGAGTCACGCTCTTAAGAATAGATAGGAAGAAATTAGCACTGGCGGTCTTGGTTTCCGTTCACTGGTAAATTAAGAAACTTATTTTTGCTGTACAAGTACACTATAATGTCACTTTCAAAAAAATTAGAGAGATCCAGTGCCTTATACAAGGTGTCCCAAAGAAGTTAACCCAACTTCAAATAATTATAATTCAAAAACTATCAAAGCTAGGAAAATTTGAAAAGTATAGCCATAATGTTCGCAGATATGCACAAAGTCCCATCCAAATTGAAACTTTTTCTCTAGAAATTTCAACATCGTAGTTAAAGTCAGGAGGATTGTTCTTGGGTGCATATCTGCGAACATTATGGCTATTAACTTTGCCATTTAGATGAAACGCGGCCTCATCTCCAATCACAATATCTTCAATGAATCGATCATTTTTTTGCAGAAACTACTGAGCAAAATTTAGCTGCCGATGAAGATCAGTATCTAGTAGTTTATATCTCACGTGCATTTTGTAAGGATGCCATTTCAATTCTAACTTTACAATTCTGTTGAATGTGCTTTTACTTTTGCCCAATCCATTCTTTCTTGAAGAAATGTCTGGATTTGCTAACAGTGCTTGGTGAACAATTTCGACATTTTCTGGTGCTCATTCAGTACTCTTGCGGCCTGATCGACCTTTGTTTAGATTTAGGCTGGTTCCTTCAGTTTTGTACTTCCTGACATTTTTCCAGATGATCACCTTCGATGGAGAATTTCTTTCAGGGAAGCGCTCTTGAAATAATTCTTGAACATGTTGAATACTGTTGCTATCCAAAAAATTCACAACTATGAAAATCCTTTGTTCTTTTGTAAGTTGTATCTTGAAGGTTGGCTCATTGAAGAATAAAATTAGTGACATTAAAACATTACGATACCGTATATATGGGAAATTTCATACAAAACCGTATCCATGATACAACATAAAGAATCCTCGGAAGGAGCAGTCTAACTGTATAAGGTATATTTTAGATATTGTGTACAAACATGTTTTCAGTGTCTCTTATTAAAAATAATGCTGCAAAATAATGCTTCCAAATATTCTTATGAAATTTTCATCACAGATAGAAAAATAGTTGACAAACAACATGCAACCTTTTAAATGTTCCTAACTTTAATAGTTTTTGAATTATAATTATTTGAAATTGGGTTAACTTTTTTTGAAGAACCCTGTATACTCGAGTCCGTATCGTGGATACCGAGTTCGCCGGGGTATTGTGTATTACAATATGCTCTAGGAATGTTGTTATTAAAGAAATACTCAATTTAAACGTATGTTCTTTGTAAATATATATAAAACTAAATATAGTGCATTGCATGCTTATATGTAATTTTATTTAATATCTCTCGAACAGTATTTGCCATCATTTTTGATGGCACAGGTATTACCACAAAATCTCTGCTTTTATTTTTGACGGCTGGGTACACTAGTTTTTAAATAATTGTTCTTTTTTATATCAATACCATACTATGCGTTATTGTAACATGCTGCTAAACTCATATTATGCGCTCATTGAACGTATTTCTTCTACATCATGAAAAGTGTAGAATTTTTTGTAGTAGAACTTATAAAATTATATTATGAACACAACATTGATCAAGCGTAGGCAATTTTTTGTATTAGTTCAGTATATTCTAACACATACAAAAATTATGTTCTATTACTAAGTTCATTTTTTCTGTATGTATAAATAGAAAAAACACCTCTATTAACCCTTCGGAAAGTAGTTCTTTTTTCAGTGTTGATGTCGTATAAATTATCTTTAGCTATTAACTTAACTGCTGGGCTGAGTAATATACAGCAGGTGAAATCTACATTTAAACTGCAATCTGATTTTTAACTATACTGTTTAACAGAGAAAATGATCACTCGAAACACGCAGGGTAATGTAGCAATGAGAGCAGGCTCTGCATTAGTTTGAACAGTAATGTATAACGAAGACCATCACCGCCTGTTTCTTTCGAAACATGATTTCAAAATTTCACTGGTTCTTTTTCACTAATGTGATAAGTGTCTTCTAAAGTGAGTTCACCTCTTTCGGTGTTTAACTGTCCATACTTTGTTTTTAATATGTTTTTTAGGAAATTTCCACTGAAAAGGCATGATAGTGTGTGTTTTCACTATTTTAATGTCATCTGTATCAATTGCGTGAAATGTATCATTTAACAAAAACTAGTAGAAAATTGGCTTCATTGACGATACATAAAAATGTAAGAGCTTTATCCATAAGTACTCAAGCTCTTTGTCAGATCGTAATTTTCCGGCAATCGTCTAAAACTGATCAAGTTCATGCTGTTACTCGCCGCTGGCCCAGCTACTCTCGAACTGCACAGCGGTGCTGCGTTGGGATGCAGCAAAATAAAACGTGTTCCGAATACATACTTTGTATATAGTTTTAAAACGATTCTCTGAAATTCCATTAACTCAAACATCAATTTATATGTAAACTAGCTTTGAATGTTGTGTGGTGATAGTAGGGATGTGGTGATAGTAGTGTTAAGGCATGGTGATGTTGAATGATGTGAACATGTAAGGATGTAGGGGATACATTATACAGGATGTGGGAAGGTGAATAGGCATGTGGGGAATGCGAGCAGTTGGGCGACAGACCCAGTAAAAGCCAACCGCA
>VCRD01003322.1:5195-15563 GCA_006783055.1 Trinorchestia longiramus | reverse complement strand
CGGCAACTGTTAGAATAGCGTGCTTCAATCATAAAAATGTGTTGAGGGATTTGGACGCCTCATAGCGATCATGTTTGTTTGCTATAAAAGTTATTCATTATTGATTGATGTAGAGTTGAAAGATATTGACATTAATAAACTCAGTAATTAACGATAAATAAATAAATACATATACAATTCACCATGCAATAAAAAGTAAAGAAGAAATATCGTATCGCGACAGTTGAAAAAGTAACAACTTCTGTTAAAGTCGTAAAAAAAGTAAAATTATGAACATCCACAAACAAAAAGTAACACTTTTGGCACGAACGTAGCAATTTTAGCAACCCTGCACTGGACTTCTCTCTTCTCTCTTATCGTCGTCTGCAACAGCACCGTTGGAAATCCTAGTCGATGCTGACTCCGAGCATGCGCGTATCCAGGTTACAAAACACAACACAAAATGTGACATTAATCTCCACAATATCATATATGGCTGCTTAAATCTTCTACTTGCATTTACTCCTCAACATATTTTTTTAGTCGATAGTAATATTTTAATCGCACTTGCTTACATGCCTATATATCAAACGTGTGATTAAAATGAAAACTTAAGTAATTGTCATGATAGTTATGATATATGCATAGGTTTTTATATTTTAGGGCGATATGTAAAACGTATGTATCGACATAAAAGTGTATGTATCGACAGCTACGGCTGTGTTAGAAGTGTGGGACTACAGGACGCCGTCGAACCAGAAGTAAACAAACCATTATGTCTATCAGCAGAGGCCTGAGAAATATGCTGAGCCCCACAAGACTTTGACTCATAGGCACAACAGAGCGGTTGAGTTATGGAGCTTGAGACTCTAAGACAGAAATTAGAAATGAATAAAAAAGAAAAAATTAGGCTTGTGGAACAAGGCCATGAAGCGAGGGAAGTAAGGACTAGGGTATTAGATCTCGACAGCGATGTAGGTTTTTTTGCTGCTAGAGCGACATCGAGGGATAGGTATAGGTTTAGGGGTATGGGTGGAATAGGTATAAAAGTGATTAATGGGGAATTAAGTTAGCACCACACCGACAAATAACAGCAGATTTTTCACGTGCACTTAACCGTGTATAATGAGGGAAGAATTGATTGCAAAGTAGCAAGGAGAGGGATAGGGAATAATCATCGTTATTGCTAATGTATTGTAATTGTGAGTATTAATATCGAAGCCTATCATCAGCAGCGAATCTTTGGGGGAACGAGTTATTTTTCTGTTGTCGTTGTTTTTGGTGGGGGGTGTTCTTCGAAGGAAGTGTAGCTTGCTCCGTAGCTTGCTCCATAGCTTGCAGATTTATTCATGAACACGATCAAAATTAGAACAGAAATTGGGGCCGAGATCGAAGACCAGACCTGAGAACTTGAAATCCGTAAAACTGAAACTGGAACTGATACTGAACTGAGACCGAAACTGAAACATGAAACTAAAACCTGCCCAGATAAGGACCAATAAGTAACTCGAAATCAATACAGAATTTCGCAAGAAAGATCAATAGCACAAAGCAACTTTATAATACAACTGTTGAGTAAAACATTAAAACATCGTACCCAATTAGCTGGCTGCTACAAGGAACACAAAACAAGATATCGATAGGCAGCTTCGCCCCGAGGCCAATGAAATTGAATAACCGTATCAAAAGGGGTGGTCGATCTTTTAGTAAGCCTGTCATAAATACTCGAACGTAGAGACTTGAGTGAGACGAAATTAAACAATGAATTTGATGGCTAATGCAATAGTTATTATCCAAAATGTTCTATATTTGGATTAACTATAAATCTTTGGAGTCACGCGAATCCAAGCACGACAACTTCAAACACAATTCAAATCGTTTAAATGAAAACGTAACCACACTGGAATGAGATGTTTGCCATACAATCTGTCAAGTACACATGGTATCAAAACTGCTTCAAAAAGGAAATCTTAAACTTACAGGGGAACATATAGGCTCGGCAAAAAGACAAGTTCAAAGAATATCTAGTACGTAAGTGAAATGCAAAACTCTCTAACACATTGTCAATAGAAACTTACCCGTCAGAGAGAGACTGAAAGCGCTAAGAGAATTGCTGCTAACTGGGCGATAGCTGAGACTGAACTGTTGGGAACTATGCCTAAAGGCTCGTGGTTGACAATGATTTTCAATAAACGAGGGTTACAATTGAAGTTGAAACTACGATTGAATTTTTAATTTTAAAATACTAGCTTCAAATGACGTGAAATACGTATAAAAAATTAACTCTAAAATATTACTGAAATACATCATATTTTTGTATCGACTCCCTGATCATTCTAAATTAATTACGATATTTCCGAGGCCCTACAAATCTCCAGTGTAATAGCAAGTTTAATATTATTATTGTCTATGTGATCGAGGTTAGCAACAAGGTAAATTTCGTAATTTGATTTGAACGCCATTAATTCAAATAAATTATTCCGTGTGCACATTTAATTACTCAGCCATCAAGTATGTGATTGATCTGTAATAGTGCACTATTTGATAGGATATCATGTGCGGTTCATATGCCAAAATGTGGTGGATGAACATTTCCCATCTCGTAAAGTTAGAATAACATAAAATCTTGTTGTGTGTATCATTACCCTCATCTTGCTATTGAAAAGAAGTACTGGGAGCACCTTTTACCATGTCATGTATTCAGAGGATTAGAGTCCCTCAAGCGCGATTACGTATGTATGTTTGTTGCATTTAATTAATTATGTTATTACAAGTATTAATTGAAATATAAAAGAGAGATAGCATGCAGAAAAACCATGCATCAAAACCAAGTTTACATAAATCATGAGAGATAAGAGAACTCATCAACAATCAATCATCATGCAATTAAAAGTAGGCAG
Organism: Trinorchestia longiramus; assembly: GCA_006783055.1. NCBI lineage: Eukaryota > Metazoa > Arthropoda > Malacostraca > Amphipoda > Talitridae > Trinorchestia > Trinorchestia longiramus. Next base: position 12,684 of record VCRD01003322.1, on the reverse strand, counting down.
ATAAGCCTTAACTTTTTTACATGCATTAAATCAATCACTAATAAATAAATTAGACATGTCCCTATTCACCACCCATTTAAATAGTATCGTCACATAATATTTTAAATAAAGGAGTTTACTCTATCTGGTATACTAAATAAGTGTCAAATGAGATGAGATGCAGCATCTTACACAGGCTCCTATGACCTATGGATAATATACCAGATAGCATTTGCGTCATTGGAGTTATTTTATCTTCTTCCCAATCGCTAATTGAAAGTTATACAAAGTTTCAGTGAAGTCTAAACCATTGACCAAAGATGTAGAAAAATTCGTACGGGGATAGCCTTTGTATTTCTTCCGAAAAAATCATACAACTGAAATGAATAATTACAGCTCTAAGTTCAGAAGCATTGAATAGAAATAAAACAAAAACCGACAAATAGTGCCAGCTAACGAATAATTAAAAAAAATATGATGCAGCATTTTACACAGGCCCCCCATGACCTCTGGATTATATTCCAAACGGAATTTGCAGTATTGGAGTTATTTTTTCATCTTCTCAATCGCTTATTGAGTGTTATACAAAGTTTCATAGAATTCTAAAACATTGACCATAAATGTAAAAAAATTGTAATGATCCCATTACAACCTTTCGCATTTCATCAAATAAATCATAAATCTGAAATTAATAATTACTGGTAAAACTCACCCGCATAGCATGTATTGAGTAGGAAAAAAACGAAAACCGCAAACAAATAGTGCAAATTAACGAATAATCAACAAAAAATGTGATGCAGCATACTACACAAACACATATGACCTCTGAATTTTATACCAGATGGAATTTGCAACGTAGGAGTCATTTTCTCTTGTTTGCAATCGTTAATTGAGTGTTATACGAAGTTTCATAGAATTCTAAAATATTGACCAAAAAAGGTAGAAAATTTTGTAAGGGAATACTCTTTCATTTTTCAAAATATTAAAAAGTCTGAAATCAATAATTACAGATCATAGTCCAGCAGCATAGCATGTATTGAGTAGAAATAAAACGAAAATTGCAAACGAATAGTGCAAATTACCGAATAATTCACAAAAAATAGAATATAATAGAATAAGGCAATAGGAACGAGCCGTTTGACCCATTCTTGGATCGATACCCAAGTCCCATGCTGTCTGAAAGTTTGAACTTTTATCAACAGTTTCAATACGCTGGGGCGAGTTATCAGTCCGTAGATGCTGGCCACAGTGAGTCTCCAAAGTCTGAAGCCTCAGCTCGTGTTCGTGATTTTGTTTTTGTTGTATCTCAATTGTTTCTAAGCGCCCCGTCAGCAATTCGTGTTGACGGCTGAGTTCTTGAATTTTAAGTGGTTGATTTTGAATTTTAAGTGATTGGTTTTGAATTTTAGGTGATTGATTTTCAATGAACGCTGATGATTCATGGTTGAACAACTGAAGCAACACTTCTCCATATTGCAACCTCTCATGTTGAAGAATTGCAAGCTGTACGTTGCCTTAATTCTTTGAAGTATTTTGTTTTCGCTTTCGAAATTTTTTGTATTTTGGTTGGACATCATTCTTTTTTCCATGTCAATCTGTTTGCGTCAAGCTTTTCAGTGATTATTTACTGAGTTGGTGGCACGTACTGTTCATATTACGAAATTATTGTCCGGTCTTAAAATCATAAAATTAGTGGCTGATCGTCAAATCACAAGTATAGCGACTAGTTACAAAATTATAAAATTAGTGTATAATCCTCAGATCACGAAGTCAGTGACCAGTCACGAAGTCACAAAATTTGCGTCCAGCCACAAGTTATAAAATTAGTGTCCAGTCTCAAGATCACAAAATTAGTGTCTAGTCTCAAGATCACAAAATTAATGTCTAGTCACAACATCACAACTACAAAACTACAATCGATCACAACTGCAAATCACAATCAGCAACCTGTCACACAGTCGTAAAATTACTTTTCAGTCACATCATTTTTGTCTAGTAACAGAATATATTTACCAGTCGCTAAATTACTGGATGATTGTTTAGTTGTAAAATCACAAAATTAGTATCTAGGCACAGATTCTCAAATTAGTATCTAAGCACAAGATCTCAACATTAGAATCTAGTCAAAAACAAAAATGAATAAAAATCCCCACAATATTTAGTGTCTAATCACAGCATCATAAGAGTATTTTCTAGTTGCAAAATGCTTAAATTTGGAAACTAAAAGTGGTACACATTAGAATTTATTTCTTCTATCGAGATTATTATTTTTTTATAAATATTATATTGAAAACATTCCCATTATCTAACGGATTGAATGAAGAGGATTGATTCGTAATTATTTTGAAGATTGAACTCGAAATAATTTTTTTTCTCTTGATTGTGGAAAGCTATTTTGTTCTTATTCACAGAGCAGCAATGTTTATGAAGATTCCCCGAAACTAAACACGCAAAAAGGCATCAAAAATAGTTTTCGTACATATTGAGATGCTGTATCCTATACAGACTCCTATGACCTCTGGATTATATAAGGGATGGAATTTCCAGCATTGGAGTAATTTTTTCTTGTTTCTCATTGATAATTGAGTGTTATACAAAGTTTTATGGAATTATAAAACATTGACCAAAATAGGATAAAAATTTCGTAAGGGGATACCATTTGCATTAAAAAAAATTAAAATCCTAAATCAATTATAATTAAAGGTCATACTTCAGCAGCATAACATGTATTGAGTAGGAATAAAACGAATAGCGCAAACAAATTGTGCAAATTAATTAATAATTAACGAAAAATTAGATATAGCATCCTACACAGACTGCTATAACCTATGGATAATATACCAGAGGGAATTTGCAGCATTAGTCTTTTTTTCTTGTTTCCCATCGATAATTGAGTGTTATGAACAGTGTCATAGAATTCCATAATATTCACCAAAAAAAAGTAAAAAAGTTCGTTAGCGGAAACCCTTTGCATTTTTCCAAATATTCAAAAACCTAGAATCAATAATTACAGATAATAGTTCAGCAGCATAGCATGTATTTAGTAGGAATAAAAAAACGCAAAGAAATAGTGATAATCAATCAATAATTAAGAAAAATGAGATGCAGCATCCTACACAGACTCCTATGACCTCTGGCTTACAGTATATACCAGATGGAATTGGCAGCATTGGAGTTTAATGAAGTCATTGCTGTACGTATCAATTAATGAAGCCATTGCTGTACGTATCAATTAATGAAGCCATTGCTGTACGTGCCAATTAATGAAGCCATTGCTGTACGTGCCAATTAATGAAGCCATTGCTGCACGTGCCAATTAATGAAGCCATTGCTGTACGTGCCAATTAAATGAGTGACAAAGCTTAGAACAGAAGGTTTTCATGTATATATTCGTATTCATAATCCCAGAGTTATCTCAAATTGCTGTAATTAATTCTTATGAAAAAATTTGTATTATTTCATTTCGAGTTTAATCGCATAACACCGTTTTTATTTCGAAACCAGCTTCAAAAATCTCTCGAGAAAGCAATTGTCTGCAAAATCTCACAGATTTTGGTGACTCAGAGTGAGGGATTGGATTCATTGCGACATATATTAGATTTCCAGCTTGGATTTATAAGTTGTTTGCATACAAGAGGTCATGAAGGTTACTCTTTATGGACTTGGATTAGAGAAATGTTTCTATTCATAGAAGCAAAAAAAGTTTGCTCTTCCAAGTGACTTTAATTCATTAGAGGAGGTTTAGCATTCCTATACTTGTTTATTTCTGTGCTCGCTAATGACTGTGTTCTTTAATCACTGTACTTTCTGATCAATGTGCTTGTTAATCAGTGTACTTGTTAATCACTATATTTGGTAATCAATGTATTTTTTCATAACTGTACTTGTTAATCCATGTGCTTGTTAATCATTGCGCTTGTTGATCACTGTACTTCTTAATGACTAAGGTGTAACAATTTATACAAAGACATGTACCTTAGATGCCCTTATACCATCCAGTTTGATGTCTACACATCGGTTTAGTTACTGATCAGGCAAATATAAAAAACACAGTTGTGAATGTCACCAGTTAGATCCCTCCAAGCACCGCGATCACAATTTTCTAATATGCAAAGTCTCATTCTCATATCCGATAGGACTTGAAGTGATTGTTTTGGTCCATGAATGTTCTTGATTTCTAAACCTACAGTATACTCTCTCTCTAATCGGCAACAGTTGGTGCACACAACTGTTGACGTTGGTCGGAAAAAGTTGGTGCAGAGTAAAGGTGGTGCGGATATTTGCACCCACTTTGACATCCGCTACCATGCACATAATTTTTCCTGTCTGCATCAGCACTTTTCAATGCAGATGTCATGCTGATGTCTTAAATAATATATTATTATTGTGAAGTACATACATACTTTCCTTCAATTGTTGGTAATTTGAAATCAATCAACTAAACTGTATGCGGTGTCTAATAAATAGTTCTTGCAGCGCTTGTAATATGTATAGGATAAAGTTGAAAATTGATATGTATTTGTGCAAAGGACAGACTGGGTGCAAGAAGAGTGAACATGTAATGTTCCCTCTTTGAGAGTGTGTTCTCTTAATTCATTGTTGACCACGAATTTAAAAACTGTTATTGCATTTAAATCAAATAAAGTAAAAAACTTGTAGTGTAAATCTGAGTTTTTTAAACTCTAAAAATAGATCGAAAGAAATTTATAGAATCGTAACCAATAAATTAATCACGGCTGACAGCTTGCACAAAGTTCAGCTGAGATCAGGAAACAGTTTTGATTTTTTGACATCTGTTTAAAGGCTATGAGTTCTGCAAACCAATATAAGACTTGGTTCTTGAGATTTAAACATCTGGGAACGGTAAGATGATCCAACGCGCTTGTAGCTTCTATAAAACAACAATAGAGCAAGGAAGGAAAAATGTGGTTTATGTTTGATATTTACTTACGTAGCTATTTGTTTGTTTCGCAGTTATTTTTCATTTCCTAAACACATTTCTCATTCACATAGCACTAACGAGGCTGTGTACTTTAATAAGAACACAAATTCAGAAAACGAAACACAAGTCTGGTGAACCAAATAAGTTAAACTTGAAGCTATTCTAACGTGTGCTATACTATGAAGAAAACGTTCTATATGCTGTAAGTTATCGTCTACGTGTTTTAATTCCTTATGTTGTTTTTCAGACTCGATTCCTAAAAAAATTGTGCAAGATCGACACACTAGTACATTCCTAACTCCATGGTGCTACCTGTGCTGCGGCTTCATTGATTGCATGTACAAGGTGGACTCTGGTGTGCCACGTGCGATATTATGGTGTCAACCACAGTGGCGACTGTAGCGCGTTAGCCGTCCGCAGCAACTCTACTCATGACTGTTCATGTGGAAATTCATTTAACAAGAAATGAATTTGCATAAAGTTAAAAATTAGAAAATGTTTTGATGAGGATTATAAAAATGTATGTGACATAGTGAAGGGCTATGATTGTCGCATGGACAGTGTATTTCGTGATACTGTGTTGCGGTTGTTTTGAGCAGTGTCGTCAGGACTGTGGAGAGGTGTAGTAACTGTAAAATTGATTGTACATGTGATGTGGTACTGTGCTTTGACTGCCATAACTGTGATAGAGGTCTTGTAAGGGGCAGCAACTGTAACACTGACTGTACGAAGAAGCAGTACAGCGCAGTGACTGAAATTTGGACTTCTTCGTCTGCGCTACTCCCTTTGTGACTGTAATTGTGACTGTACAACAGTTATTTTTCATGACTGTAGTGTTTAGTGTGCTTCATTGGACTCTAAAATGGGCCGTGCATAATGTTGAAAATAATTATATGTATTGAACTGCGGTAACTGTTGTGAGGTTTAGAGGTGGAATTACTCACATTCTTGACTGCATGAATATCGAACCTAAAGCGCGCCGTACCTGTGCCCATGCTGCAATCAACTGTAACTACAGTTCATGGTTCACGTCGTAACACAGTTCATAGTACACGCTGTAACATAGTTCACCGTCCACGCTATAACACAGTTTACATTTCGCGCTGCCACACAGTTCACAGTTTTAGGAGCAACACTGTTCACAGTTTACGCTGCAACACAGTTCACAGTTTACAACACAACACAGTTCACAGTTCCAGCAGCAATGCAGTTCACAGTTTACGCTACAACAAAGTTCACAGTCCCCGCTTAACACAGTTCACAGTCCACGCTTAACACAGTTCACAGTTCATGCTGCAACACAGTTTACAGTTCACGCTGCAACACAGTTTACAGTTCACGCTGCAACACAGTTTACAGTTCACGCTGCAACACAGTTTACAGTTCACGCTGCAACACAGTTTACAGTTCACGCTGCAACACAGTTTACAGTTCACGCTTAACACAGTTCACGTAACTGTACAGTTGTCACAAAACCTTCACAGACTTGTTGTATCGGTGACGCTCTGGATGGATTCGATGCAGCACAAACTAATTAATGGAAATTCGTTAATAATAACTTTGTTTAGCAAGCAGTTTATCTGAAAATAAAATTACTTTTCAATAAGAAGTACTTCTTTCTCAATAATTATTTTTAATCATTTAGAGCATGGTTGAATTGTTCGGATACCGGACACAACTCATCGTTGTTTTGGGAAACATTTACTTCGTATGATTTAATTGTTGAGGTGTTTTTCACCCCGCTGGGAAATCTTAGAGCATTTTCACCCTGATTCACCCTAATTTTCACCCTGTACCTAAAAAACCCAACTGAAAGTCTCCCTTTAAACTTAGTGAAAAGATGGAAACAGAGTTGAAATTTCAACAAATAAATAATTATGAACCAAAATATTATTGACCAAAATGTTATGGACCATAAAATATGGATCACTAATTATGGATCAGTAATTATAGACCAGAATTTATAGACCAGGAACTAGGGATCAAAAATCATAGGCCAGTAATTATGGATTAAAAGTTATTATAGAACAAAATTTATGGAGCAAAAAGTTATGGACCATGAAGCATCGATCAGTAATTATAGACCAGAATTTATGGGTCGGAAACTAGGGATCAAAAATTATAGGCCAGTAATTATGGATCAGAAGTTATTAGGAAACAAAAATTATAGGCTAATGATTATGGATCAGTAATTATGGGCCGGTAATTATAGACCAGAAGTTATAATGGGCCAAAAATTTTGAACAGTAATTATCGAGAAAAATTATATACTAGAAGTGATGTGTAAATCAGAAATTATTGACGAAAAATATGGACTAGAAATTATGAACCAGAAATTTTGGAACAGTATTTTTAGAACAGAAATTATGGACCAGTAATTATAGACCAGAAGTTATGGGCCAGTAATTGTGGTCCATAACTAAATACAACCCAACTGTGATGCTGATATGAGCGTGGAGATTAGATAAGGAACTGGTGATGAGATACAACTGGCAACTGGGGAGGTCAACCATTGCACAACTGGCAACTGGGGAGGTCAGCCATTGCACAACTGGTAACTGGGGAGGT
>VCRD01003321.1:19270-63819 GCA_006783055.1 Trinorchestia longiramus | reverse complement strand
CCTGTGCTGTTGACTATTCTTACCTGTGCTGTTGACTAGTCTTACCTGTGCTGTTGACTAGTCTTACCTGTGCTGTTGACTAGTCTTACCTGTGCTGTTGACTAGTCTTACCTGTGCTGTTGACTAGTCTTACCTGTGCTGTTGACTATTCTTACCTGTGCTGTTGACTATTCTTACCTGTGCTGTTGACTATTCTTACCTGTGCTGTTGACTTTTCTTACCTGTGCTGTTGACTATTCTTACCTGTGTTGCTTACTTTTCTTACCTATGCTGTTGACTATTCTTACCTGTGCTGCTTACTATTCTAGACGAACATCCAGCCTCATATAATGTACAGGATCCCCATGAAGTATCTTTATAATTGAATGGACATATTACAACGGTGAATCCATTTATGTGTTCAGTGTTGCAATCACAAAATAAAAAATATCTGTTGGTTTTTATCGCCCTTATTTCAAACATTTTAATTTGAGCTCCAAAAATTACGTGCATCACTTCAAGACAGTGCTTGATTTACTACCATCCTCACCATGGCATGAGCTCGTCACTGCTGACAATGCCTTCAGTGATTTTCTCGTCTAGGTCACTTGTGTCCACATGTTTTGTCGACACACGATATGTTTGGCATGACCACACGGAAAGAAGTCCTGGGGAGTGATATCAGGTGAACGAGGTGGCTGAGAAACTGATGTTTTTCCCTTATCTGTACGGTCCTGAACTCCTTCCTTAATCCAACGCTGTTCCTGTCTCCATAAATTTCTTGTGTCTTTGACGGAAGTAACGCTGGATGTCTTCTATGGTAAATCCTGTAGCTACGCTAAGTTTATGCCCTCTATTTTACTTCAATAAGCAGTAATATACTTTGAGATTTGTCTTGAGGAATAGACATTTTCGTGGTTTAATTCAAGAAAACCTCTTCACCAGAGTACCTGGAATACACCAATGTAATATAATTAATGACTTGATAACTTCAACGAACGTGTAAAAAACTTAACTAACAAGTTCCAAACTAATAATTTTTGAAATTATAAATAAACTTTATGGGCATCCTGTATGACACTTTTAGTCTAGATGAAGTCTGACGAGGAAGGCAATTGTTTTGGAAGAAAACTATATCGCTAGAGAACTGTAATGCTTTCCAATGTTCTCGCACCGGTCTTGTTATTACCTAGGGCCTCTGTTTCACTGCTCATTACCTAGGATAATGCGCTACTTATCGGTTGCTGGGGAAGAAATCAGGACTTATCCAATCCTTCCAACTTATCCAATGTGTCCAACTTAGAAAAGAATAGAATATGGCAACAGGGACGAGCTGTTTGGTCTATTCTTGACCTGCTACCCAAGTCCCGTGCCCTCTAATTTAAAGGCATCAATCACGCACATGCACCTCAATTATACATAGAAATTTTAATTACGTGTGTACACCTCAGACCCTTACAATTATTTCAGTCGCGCAAACATACATAAACAGGCCCATAATTATGGAATTTGTACTTTACAGATTTGGAGTTCCAAAACTTATCCAACTTATCCAATTCATCCAATTTATCCAGCTTATAAAACTTATCCAACTTATTCAACTCATCCAAATAATCCATTGAAAGTTCACCTCACAAGCTCCTGGAGACACACAAGCTGCTGATCGAGCTAAAAAGCCTTCGGCGGAGGAAGAGAATTGGAGCGTGATGGGAATAAAAATTGGCTGCCAGTTCAAGTTGAAATGAAAAGTTGGTAAAGGAAGTCAAGTCTTTACTGCGATGTCCTCATCAACGTCATGTGATTTTTTCAGTGTGTTGTCAGGTTGTCTGAACTGATGCCTGAAAATAACCAAAGTCATGAATAAAATTTCATATTATTTTAAGAATCATCAATTGAGGAAGAAGAAGAGCGATAGTTCAAGTTCATTACGTGTTCATATTCTCAAAAAATTGATGATAATTTTACTAGATGTATAATCTAGAGATAAATATATTTGCATGTTACCAATATCTTTATGAGGTAATAAAACGGTAAATCTGCCTGATGATGTAGGTAACATCGAAATGTGCAAACGAAAATTACATTTAATAAAACGATACGAATTTTTTTAGAATCTTTAACCGTACTGAATTTAAACATTTTCGTGAGATTGAGAAGTTAGAAAATAAAAGAGAGTGCCACTGACCAATGGAGCTTCCTGTGTTAGTTATGGATCTCCTCTGCGATAGTGAAGATGTCAATGGAACAAAATTACTGCTTAGGTTCACCGAGATACCTATTGTATTCCGGGTGATGAGTGTTATAAATGCTAATAAAATAAGAGGTTGTCGCTAAAAAATATATACAAATGCATGAAAATTAAATGAACTGATGTTTCCAGATTAGGGAAGAATAAACAATGATATTTAGTAATGAAAGAAATTATGCTTAAATAATAGTCTCAGCCCATATAATATCAGGCCAAGAAAATCCTCGCCCCGGAATTGTGTAGATTTTAGTAAAATATCGAACAGTTCATCATGAAAACAAAAATATGGCAAATTATTTGGAGTCAAACCTGGCGGTGAGCTAAAAAGGGAAAGAAATAATGGCGCAACTCCCATGAAGTTTATACGTGAAATTTTTCAGAGTTAGTACAAAATTAATTATCGATATTTATGCATCTCACAGAAACTGGAACTACTCTCAGTGTATCTCAATTAGCTTACCAGACTCTCTTTGTTAGGGTGCAAAATTAGCAAGAAGTTCTTAAATATTCTTCTACAACAAATTTTGTGAAGGTCTTCCGTGAATAACAAACAAAGCAAAAATTTCCTGCTCGCGTTCTGCTTCAGTCGTCATGTCAGTAAATAAGTACAGACTTCATTTGAGCAATGGTATACGAAATTCTTATACGTCATTGAGACAAGCAATAAAGCAGACTCTGTTTCTTCAGCCCTCTGGCAGGAGCCTGAGTCTGACAATAAAAATTATTGATGAAAATAAAACTTCTCGAGACTGATGGATATATGAAATTGCATCGGGAAGTTTGAGTTTGCCTTATGATTCTCTGACTGCAAGTGCCAAGTCAAGTGACTGACTGCAGGTACCAAGTCAAGTGACTGACTGCAAGTGCCAAGTCAAGTGACTGACTGCAAGTGCCAAGTCAAGTGACTGACTGCAAGTGCCAAGTCAAGTGACTGACTGCAAGTGCCAAGTCAAGTGACTAACTGCAAGTGCCAAGTCAAGTGACTGACTGCAAGTGCCAAGTCAAGTGACTGATTGCAATTGCCAAGTCAAGTGACTGACTGCAAGTGCCAAGTCAAGTGACTGACTGCAAGTGCCAAGTCAAGTGACTGACTGCAAGTGCCAAGTCAAGTGACTGATTGCAAGTGCCAAGTCAAGTGACTGACTGCAGGTACCAAGTCAAGTGACTTAAGGCAAGTGTCCAGATACAGCAAAGCAATAATAAGATTTATGAGAACTAAAGTCGAGCATTATAATATTGATCAGCGAATCAAAGTGTAGTCCACTAACACAAATACATCAAAAAATAAAATTGTAATCTCCATTCTTGAAAGCCTAGTGCTATAAAAACGAACTGAAATTGAAAAAACCGTAAAAGGGATTGAATGAAAAACTATGGAAGGGACGAATGGGGAAGCGATGGAATTTTGGGAGAAAAAGAGAGTTCTCTTTGCTAGTCAGAAACAGCGAATAGTTGAGTGCATATGGCTTCCTTGAAAACTAGATTAGTTTGTTCTCAATACAGACTGCGTAAGAATGTATAACACTGACCAGGAAAGAAAACTCAGAAGAAGAGAACACTGGAAACTGTTCGAATACATGAAATATTGCAAAAATGAAGCTCCAACCAATACAATACACCAAAGATTCTAGAACAAAAGTTTATGGCAACGAAGGATGGTCACAAAATGTAGCTTCGAATATGATGTGGCGTGTGTGAACTCTTGTCTCTCCATCACCTGATTGCAGGACGTGCAGGACGTGTAGGATGTGCAGGATGTGCAGGACATGCAGGACGTGCAGGACACGCAGGATGTACAGGATGTGCAGAACGTGCAGGACATGCAGGACGTGCAAGACACGCAGGATGCACAGCATGTGCAAGACACGCAGGATGTACATGACGTGCAAGACGTGCAGGACACGCAGGATGTACAGCATGTGCAGGGCACGCAGGATGTACAGCATGTGCAGGGCACGCAGGATGTACAGGACGTGCAAGACGTGCAGGACACGCAAGAGTCTGTGTCTCTAAAGCGGCAGTTGCTTCAAACGAGAATATGCTAAATTTCTAGCTTTTAAAAACTTATCTTCGAAGTAAATAGATTGATTTTCAAAAATTATGGAATTGTAGTTTTTAACTGTAAATAGAAGGATGTGCTTAGAAACTAGACATTTTGAGAACTTGATTAATAAGTTAAGTGAACTGGAATAAGTTATTTACGGTTGGCAAAGAATGGATTGTGTTAACCTTTTTAACATGTATTCGTTAACAAAAAGAAAATTGAGTAATAATAAAAATTTGCATCTTAGGTTAATGTTTTTTTCACAAAAATGCACAATTGAGCAATTAAAGCTTCATAGAAACTGTGTAAATACACACAAGCTTCATTTGAGAATAAGGGTTCAAGATGAACACGAGAGCAACATGATTGAAGAATTTATCAGGATGCGTAAACGAAGCGAAAATTTATTACCTGTTATATGGAGTCTAGAGAACTGAACTTTTGCGAAGAAAAGAACATTTGCTTACAAATGATATGAAGGGGTGCCTGCAAGCCATTAAAACCCCCACAGAAAAATATCCACGGGCTAAAACGACAAGAGAAACTAGAAACTCAACTCAATCTGAAAGAATTAAGTTCGAATATAGGGAAAGTCTTTGATATAAGGAACCTCTTTCTACAAGCCCTTATTATAAAGGGTCAGAATAAGGAAAAGAAGATGAAAAGAAGTCAGGCAGTCCAGTATGACAATACCAACGATGGGAAAATGAAATGACGTCAATTGCATCAAATGGCATAGCCTACCATTAAGTAAGGCAGAAAGAACAGTGTGTTAGGTAAAACAAAACGAAAATCTTTCGGTAACTAGATTGAAAAAAAATGTAAAACATAGAGCCTAGAAATCAGAAATAAATTTTTCGTTCAAGGGTTCAGAATTTAACAAACTATGGCGAGGAATGGACGGAATTAATTAATAGAACTTCAGAGAATCAGAGGAATTTATCGACAACGAATCGAGCAAGAGGAAAGTGGAGGGCCTTTTAGTGGGAGCCGTCATTACAAACGCTGGAATCCTAAACGCGTTTCATTTGTTCTGTGAACATCTTGCAGGAAACGAAAACCACAGGATACTTCTTCAATGCAAGGATAGTCATTGAACTGATTTATTGTCACCCAATTAAAATAACTCAAATATTTTATAGCGAACCCATGGCAACAGTGGTAGGCTAATTTGAGTTATCGTATATGAGATAAAATTAAAAAGTGCTAGTAGGAAGGTGCAGTGCAATATATCTATTATACGTATTTAATTATTACTGTGATAGTAATTGTGTTGTATAAATCATTGAAGCAAGGTTTCTTACATGACCGGTAGGTAGTAGGCTAAAGTTTAGTGACCGGGATTGGTGTTTGTTTGTCCGGTAAAAATTTTTATCTTTTAGGTTAAATGCCTGCATTTAAGGGTTAAAAATACCATACAAACCCTCATCATCTTTGTTACAACACCAGTCAAAACTTTACACGACCAACTTCCTAATTACAACATGCATTACAACATCAACATGTTGGTATGTAACAAGTTGGCAGTCAAATTCCATCACATCAAAATTTTCAAGTTTCTTGCACTAATTCCCGACCTTTAATTGTATTGACTAAAATATTGAACCGATTCTTCGGTGTATCTACTATGCTACCATTTTCTTCCTCCTTGACAAATATGGACAAGGACTTCAGTTTCCCTAACATTTTCTTCACGTCGAGAAATAAGAAAGAGTCATTCACATGACCCCTGAAAACAGCGAGGGTGATAATTACAGGACCCCCGCGGGGGCACTCCTACAAACGGATGGTAATGACGAACTGTTTTAGAAAGGCGGTCATATTTGTAACCGGGAGGGAGGAGGATGGACAGGAGGGTATTCAGGATTAAGTTAATTTGAAACTTCAAAGCCATGCATCGAAAGAAAATTCTTGTTGCCCTACCGAATGGCATGAGCTCTCAGTGTTGCTTCTGTGTTTGTCAAACAGCGTCATACTCTCAGTGTATATCTGTTCCTAGTTAATAAAAACTTACGTATGGATTATAATTTCTCGTGTTTCCACTACTGAATTTAAAATTTAATAAAAAGTTACGCATTATGATTTCCCGTATCTCCTTTGTGAAATTTAGAAGTTAATAAAAAGTTATGCACTATAACTTCCAGTACTTTCAAAACTAAGTTCAACATTGCACTCAACTTCAAGAGAGGTGAGTGAGTGAAGTACACCGTGAGACCAGCCTTATCGGCCTCAAACTGCTTTGGGGCTTTGTATTAAATCTGGATGGTCTCTTCTGATCCGGACATAAAAGTTTTAATCTACGGAGCCCTTCCGCCTGCGGAACGAACCCCGAAGATGAAAGGATATTGAGATTTTTAGTCGGGGGGGGCAGACTGCCTCTAAACCATCTATGCTTCAGAACGTGCATGCTCTTTTTCAAGGGAGTAAAGCTCCTGAATTGATATCAAAGACTTCTTAAAAAATATTGAACTAAGTTAGTCCTGATGAAAACCAAACTTGACTCAACTGTCCAGTGTGTGCAGAGGAAATGAACTTCTTACTTCGTGAATCCATAAAGTTGTGATCAATGCTTCCGGCTTGAGCTAGTTATTTGATTCTAAAGTATTAATAAAATTCCATTATTATTGTTATACGTTTCTTTTAAAGCCAGTGATTGAGCATTAGAGGCTTGGAAACTTGCAGTATCACTTGCTGTGAATTCTCTGTATCAATTTTCATACTTTCACTTAAACTACAAAGAGTTCTTCGCTAAGTTTGCAAATGGAAGCAATAAAGATGACGCAATCGAAAAATGAACTGGGAAAGGAAGGTTTTTTGAGGCCTTCTAAAGTGAAGCAGTTCAACTGGCAGCATGAAAAGAACATTTCACACTAATGTTTTACATTCCTTGGATGCTTTAATGACTGATAAACACAGTAAAATATTTATCCACCATCAGGAAACAATGTATGTAGTCGCTAAGGGGTTAAGAAAAAGCCGAATGCAGTGGAAATTGTTCTATGTTTTTTAATTTTTCCCTGGAAAAATAGCAAAAATTCATCTCACTTACCAAGCACGGGGCTCCCCTGTTCTGACATTTTTTATCTTATAGAGACAATGCCAAAAACTTCTAAAATGTTCGTGCATTTGGGCAATAGGTATAAATAATTTTAAGTAGGGAGCGCTTAATTGCCAATGAAAGCACAGTAAAGGCATTGTCACTGGAAGAATATTTCCTATTAGGTGCAAGGTGGGCTAAAAAAACTAAAATTTAATTACAGTTCGGAGCACAAGAAATATAGCATTGGCAATGATTTAAATAAAGCTCTAAGCGAGACACGTGTCAAAAAACATCCTAGTGAATCTTTCATATTGATGGTAACATATTTCATGAGGAATTTCAACGTGACAGTGCTATTAAGATATAGATTTTTCCTTGCGAAGTCTTAAAATCCACGTAGCATGCATGACATCTGTTTATCCATATTTGGTTATTTTATTAATACATGAACATATACCTAAAAACATGCAAACTTTATTTTCAGTCCATTGATCTCGAGGACCAAAAATCTGTACTTTTCTACGGGGAAATGTTGAAGTATGACGAGCGTTTTAGAAAATTCTGCTACTAAAGCTCCCGCCTTAGGCTCCAAAATTTTTTCTGTAGCGTTCAAGTGGAATAACCTATTATGTATTCAGAAAAAAAAATTATAATTAGCAACGAGAATTATTGAAAACTGCAAGGCTCTTTGGGGCCTTTTTCTCAACATTTTGACCAAGCGTATTTAAGATCGATGATTAAAAAATTACAAGGTCTTCCGGCTATCATAGCAAGGTTACCTCCTGCAAATTATTGGCTAAAAGTAACCATAAATTCTAAGATAGCATGCTTCTAAAACATATTTGATATTAGATCAACTTTGAAGAATTAACTTTTCAAATTTCCTGGAAAAAGGTGAGCTACCATGTTCTAGGGTAAGGTCTTCGTTTTAATGCAGGGACTAGTGTGAGTACTTCCTCAGTCTTCAGGGTAAGCTACCACATTCTGAGGTAAGCTGTGGTTGGTCAATGTGCCCCTGTTTTCTGGTATTCAAATTACTCGACAGCCATAGCAATTCCGTAGTATTTTCCTGTCTGGAGAATAAAAACAGTAAATTGATGACCCCCTGGAAGGTCAAGGGGGAGGAAGCAGAAATAATGTAGTTTTTAGCCAGTTTTCAAGTCTGAGCTGTCTTCCTCCAAGGTAACGGAGAATCTCACCGCCCAATTTTTGCTCATTTGGTCACGGAGGTGTTGATTGCATTAAATTTGTTCGTACTCATACAGAGTTTTCATGATTTCTGAGCACTCATTAACAGAGAAGTTCCTTGCTTTATATTTACCTGTTCATTCATGAACGCATTCATTATTCAAAAACTTTTTCTCAGGCATTTGATGAGGATTAAGTTTAATCTACTGGCAGTGCTCCAAAAATTCACCCGACTGAAATAAGACAAATCAACAATTCAACATACTTGTGATCAGGAGAGAAGTTGCTACACGAGGGATAATTCATGTTGCTCTAGAAAATACTTCACAGCTCAGCTTTATATGTCTGCTTAATACAAAACTACTATATACTGTAATAACCACTTGAGATTTTTGATACCATGAATCCATTGTACGAACATACGGACCATTGCTAATTGCATGAACTTTTTATTCATATATACGCTTTGAATTAAATATTCTCCCCCACACAAACAGAAATTGGACTTGTGAAATAAATATTCGTACGGATGCTAACTACACAGCACACTAACACCGCCTCAGTCAATTCATGCCAACTTTGTTGTTATCGGCTGTACAAATACTTGTTATCCATCGTACATTATTATCAACGTGGCAGCCAACATATCTAAAGCACTTTTAAAATTCCTGAAACAATTCGAAATGAAATTTTGAGCCTAATTTTGCTGTCGATTTTGAACGGCCCACATTTGATACCATTCATAAATTTTAAGAATAGAGTGTTCTGTAAATACTGTTCCATTCCAATAAACGTGGTCTAAATTCTTCGTGTGATTGACTTAATCCATTACCGTGCAAAAGGAATCCTAAAATCCTCTTAGAAAAAATGTGCTATAACAAAATTGAAGATGCCTATCAATCCAACACTGCACTGAACAGTTACAGAACTCTGAGAACATGTTACGGTTATGCTTGTTTAGACGCTGCCGGCAGTGTGACCAGCCAATGAACAGAGTGTGTTGCATTTCTCTGTTACGGAAAAAATAGGATGGGTAATGGTTTAAATGCTTGTCCATTTTCGTAGTGCATGTCGTACGAGACGAAAAATCCCTTTAATTTGACAACAAAACACGACTGATTAAAGCAGAGCAAGGACACTGGCACAAAGCGACGCTTCGACCGGAAAATAATCACAGAATGCGAAAGGGCAATGACGGTATCTCCACATTCTAACATACCCGGATAATAGATGCAAGCATACCCGGATACCTAGCTACAAGCAAGTGCATACAAGTATATCCGGTGTAAGTGTCTCTGGATACCTGGGCACGTGTATTCTGGATGTCCAAATAGAAGTATTCCAGGATATCTAGGTGCAAAAAAAAACGAATACCCAGATGTGTTTCAATTTATATAAATGAACATTTGTTCATCCCATACAATGCAGAAATGGCCAACCCATAACTCGCTTAAGTTCATTTTTCATTAAAATGTTTTATAAGACCATAAATGTTTGATATTTTGCAAGGCTTGATGCTTGCTTTCCGTCTTTCCGAGGCACAGCTTCGTGCTGACCTGAGGGCTTGCGTTGCTTCATTTGCTGTACAAACAAACGCTTATTTCTCAAGACAATGCAATGCTTGTAGACTCTCCTAAATATTCCGCTTCATCAAAGTTTTCCGCCACTCATCAGTGTTCCTTAATTGAAACTAGCAGACCCACACGTAAAAATTCACGTTTTTTTTACTGAATTCTTTCATTCTATTTGCCAGCGAACGCGGGCTTTGTGAAGGAGTTTCCATACTGAAGACTGTGTCTTTGGTATCCACAATACAATGCTTACAATTCATGTATACCCTACCGAATTTCTTCCTATCTAAATCCTTAAGAGCGTGACAGAGAGACTGACCAAACAAGCAAGTAAGCAAGCAAGCAACAAACTGTGTATTATTAACCCATTCCAAGAGGCGGAACTATATATAGATCCTCCCAAGAATGATCCCATTCAGCAGAACGTCTATATATAGTTACTACCTTGTGTTTGGTATTACAGTTTAGCGGCTGCTACGATACATAGACTGTGTCTAAAATAGAGGCATCTGGTATATCTTACTGTTATTTCATTGTCAATTAGCGCAATCATGGCCAGTGTCATAAATGAAATGATGAGGATTGGTGCGTGGCAGCGCGTCAAGATGATCAGTACACGTGCTGCTTCTCTTGCTTCGCTGCCACTGTTTAGAATTGCTTTTATTTCCGTACATTTTGTAATCTTCAATTACTTACATTTAATGTGTTCGCCAATATGTTCTATCTTTTTTTTACTGATAAAAGACCCATATTTTCGACCATATCTTTTCGTTAAAGGAAACTAAACTTAAATGATGGTGATGTCAGTAGATTATTGCAGTTCTTAGAACGTTTACCTGCTGATCTGTAGAATGATCCGTAAAGTATCAGACATTTTTCATGCTTTTACATGTTATATGTATTCATTGTAAATCAACAAATAGCTATTTTTACATATTCAGTTTAAGAATTTCATTTCATATTTGCTGAAAAAATGTCATTTTTCATGTCCTCTGTTTAAGAGTTTCATTTTTGATGAATAAAATATCTATTTTTTCTTACCAAACAGTATTTTTGTAGGAATGAAACATATAGATGTATTTTTACTAACTAGATTTAATCTAGTGATGTTTGTAGTATTTCTTTCAGATTCTTATGTGCTCGCTTTAACAGTTTCGTTTGACATTTGATAAATAAGGTCCTATCTTTATAGCTGAACGATATGTTTTTTGCATAACTGGAATATGTATTTGTGTCTGAATGACGAGATAAACAGTCAAATTACTAATAAAACGTGAACTTATTCACATTAATATCTAAAAAAATTAAATATTTTTTGTCAGTTTTTGTAAAGCATCATGTGAAATAAAATACAATAGTGATATTGATGTTTTTTCTCTATACAGGGTGTCCCACAAAAAAGAGGCCCGAAATTTCAATTTGTATAACTTTAAATCTATTGCATATAACTCGGTTCTGTACAAATATTTTTTTGAGTACAGCTTTTGTCTATCAATGTTAGAAATTTCATTTAATTATTTCTCATGGTATTCGTACAGTAGCAATTTCACACTGCCTTCCGAAAAGCCTTTTTGCGCAAGGGTAAAAGAGCTTAAAATTAGATTTCATATAACATTTATTTTATCATAACAAATAATATTTAATCCTTTTAATTCATTTATAGTAAAATGATTCGATGATAAAAAATAAATATTTGGAATTATTTCTCTAAGGCCCATTTCCTTCCACGTGTCTTCCATTCCTATCAAAGCATAATTGAGCTCTCGATCTCATTGCTCTCATGACTCTCATGATCATTTCTGGATTATTTTTGAACAAATTTACTTCATGCTTTATTTTTTCACGCAACTGGTCTATGTTTTCCGGAGGCCTGCAGTAGACTTTATTCTTCAAATATCCCCATAGAAAATAGTCGTAAGGAGTTAAATCCGGGGATCTGGGTGGCCACTCAATATCATGACTCAATGCTACAATGCGGGTGCCAAAAAGCTCTCTTAACCGTTCTTTAACTACGCGTAAACAATGCGCAGGAGCACCATCCTGAAACCACAAGAGCCTGTTAAATTGATTTGCGTAAATGTAGCGGAGTTCAGGGACTATTGCTTCGTTGATCAAATTCAGATAAGCAACACCAGTGAGGTTATTATCATAAAACAATGGGCCAACGAGAGAGCCATTTCCGCATAAGCCAATCCAAAGACTTAGTTTATCCTGACAAATACTTTTTCCAAATTTCCATTCCGATGGGTTGATTTCCGGTGTTTCAGGATTAAATGAAAACATAACGCAACTGGTCCAGAAAACATAAACCAGTTGCGTGAAAAAATAACGCATAAAGTAAATTTGGTCAAAAATAACCCAAAAATGATCAAGAGAGTCATGAGATCAATGAGATCGAGAGCTCAATTATGCTCTGATAGGAATGGAAGACACGTGGAAGGAAATGGGCCTTAGAGAAATAATTCCAAATATTTACTTTTTATCATCGAATCATTTTACTATAAATGAATTAAAAGGATTAAATATTATTTTTTATAATAAAATAAATGTTATCTGAAATTTAATTTTAAGCTCTTTTACCCTTGCGCAAAAAGGCTTTTCGGTAGGCAGTGTGAAATTGCTACTGTACGAATACCATGAGAGACAGTAAAATGAAATTTCTAACATTGATAGACAAAAGCTGTACTCAAAAAAATATTTTCACAAAACCAAATTACATGCAATAGATTTAAAGTTATACAAATTGAAATTTCGGGCCTCTTTTTTGTGGGACACCCTGTATATTTAAAACATTTACATCAAATTGAACAGTCTTATTAAGCGGTAGCGACTATATATAGTCACAAGCCTGCTCTTCTATTTAGCGGAGACACTAAATATAATGCTTCAAACTGACGGTCGCTAAAAGCGGTGATGACTATATATAGACGGTTACAATTTTTGCAGATTTTAGCAGGCACCCTACCGCTTGGAATGGGTTAAACCACGGGCCTGTAGTCCGAATATTTGGCTTCTACTCCGCGCGAAGTTTCAACAGCTGCGAAGAAATTCTGCTGAAAAAATGTGCGAAATAGCTTATGTACGACAGGATCAAAAGCTCCAATACAGTATTTTGACTATCGAATATATATTCCAGAAACTATATTTGCCATCGTAATTTAGGGATGAAATTTCATGGTATCTCATCTTGTTATTCGTAGACGAATTTCCTTCAATCTAAATCCTTAAGAGCGTGACAAAGAGACGGACCAAGCAAGCAAGCAACAAGTTGGGTATTATTATATAGTGGGGTAGTGGAATGTTTACCATTGAATTTTTTATTTCAATGCACAATTAGTTTCATTGGTAGATTAATAATCATTGTCCCAAAATTCACGCTTTTTAAATCAGTGAAATTCACATTTTACAGTCATCAACCAGCTTACAGTCATCAACTAGTTTACAGTTATCAACCAGTTTACAGTCATCAACTAGTTTACAGTTATCAACCAGTTTACAGTCATCAACCAGTTTACAGTTATCAACCAGTTTACAATTATCAAACAGTTTACACTTATCAACCAGTTTACAATTATCAAACAGTTGACAGTGTAGTTGATTATATACCTCACTGTTTCGTCATTTCTTTCACTTTAAAAATACCTTTTTATTAAAACTAATACGAAGCAATCTTTTGTAGCCTTAAATAAAGAATTGATTTAAACATTCTCTCATGATACAGCGGATTATTTCTATTTATGGTCCTCATTCAATATTCTTTTTTAATTTAATTCACTATCCATCTATCACCACATTATTTCACTTTCAATTCAAAATTGAATGATTCAAACATTAATCCTTGCTCTTCCTTGTATCCAAGAGCACGATGCTTGTAAATATCAGAGTCGAATAAAGAAAATCCCCTGATATATTTGAGTCATTATAAATGTTTTCGCAGTTTTGGAATTTTGAGGAGGCAAATTAAAGTCTTCATAGTCGAGATTCTTGCTTTCCCGTGCAAGCAATCCTGTTTACTATTACCCTCTAAATGCCTTAGCTTCCGTTCATATCCTTGAGTTTACTTATATTTTAACATAATTTCTCGGAATCTCCGCTTTTTTGACGAAAAATTGGACTTATAAATACTGCTTCTCTCCTGGTAGCATTTTCTAGTCGAAAATTTAGGTCGAAAATTCGATAAGAATAAATTTTCTAAATAATAAAATTCAACAGTTGTTTACAAAAATTTTAATTCAAAATCTGCAAACAATAAGGTATTTTAATAAAAACATACACCATGCAGCAGCACTACAACCCTCCCTTGCTCGTGTGTGGAATGATTGTCAAGGTGGTAAGTATATCTGTTTTTTTAGGTCTTACAATATTTGCTTAGAGTCTTGGTCTATTTCCTTTTAGTATATTTTTAATGGTTATATTCCAGACCTCTCCATCATCGGAATAAAGCTTATTCTTTTCAAAACTCCACACCCATTATTCGTTCAGCCATGCAACATTATACCTCAGTGAAAAATTTCAAAATTACATCGTGTCAATACTCGTGCTGAATATTTCATTACCTTCGTGTCATCCTAGTTTCTTTTTTTAGGATCATTGTCAAGAGTTTGTCAAGAGCACTTGTCAAGAGTTTGAATCAATGTTTTTCTGTTTTTCTCTTAACGCCCCTGGATTTGAGACAGAGTAGCGTCTTCATGTGTCCCTTTAACACCGTCCCTAATGTCTTCTCATTTTCCTCCTTAAGGATCACCTACGTTTTTATGAAAAGTACCGTGTTCTTTACATTCTTTATTTCAACGTCATAAACAAGTATCATGCCTCAACTGCTACCAAATCTCTACTATATCGTGGAACTTTCTAAAGCAACCCAGAACATCTTACTATTTTTTCTGGAAAATTAAGTATTCACACATGAAATGTCTGTGCAACCAGTCAACGCTCGACCTGCTTCTGGAAATTACCTTTTCCTTTTTTAAGCCTTCTTTGCCCGATCCCGAACAAGCGAGCCAAACTTCCCGCAAAATGTCACAATTTCCATCAAATACATCAGGTTCATCACTCGACTGCTTTCATAAGATTTTCAAGCCCCTGACACCCCAGTAACAGTAACTCACTCCTCGTATAAGAAAGTCATGTAAGGCAGCAAATTTCCCTCGCATGTTCCTCTCAAATCTTTCCCTCGCATATTTGCAGCTATGCCTCCTCTCTACTCGGTATCTCATCAAGGCACCAGTCGAATGTCTTGATGACGCCTCATGCATTTTGAGGCCAAAATAAAGCCAAAAACTGTGCCTAGAGCCAGAAGAAACGGCCAACGCTAATTAGATTCGGTGTCGCGTGCGCCAAGGCAAGCAGAAGATTGGCGTCGCTGCCGACTTTGTCTTTAAAATGGCGTGATGAAAGTGTCTTGTTGACTTGGCGCTCGATACAAGACCAAGCAAATAGTGGACCTGTCTAAATGAGGGAAAGAGGCTTAGCTTTGTTATATACGCTCTAGTAATTATTGTTTGGATTATTTCTTTTATATTACACCGTCTAAGATTACCGTAGTTAGGTGAACCACGAGTCAGTCATATGAAAACAAAGGCAAAATATTTTACTTCCGGGGCAAGTGGATATCATGGACGATATTTTCAGACTTTTATGTTCCGATCTTGTTACATTATACGAGGAAAATTATGTTACTGAACCCTCTATAATATCAAATAACATTTCGCTGGGCGTGACTTCTTGTCTCCTGTTTAATTTATTGATCGCTGCTCTTCGAAATTACCCACCAATAAAATAGCCAGTAGAGGGTATAGAATTTTCCTTAAAGTTTTGCAATGTAAAATTATCTAATGTCATAAAGAATTATTGGGAGGCATAAATACGAAACCAGAAAAAGCTATATCAATGCATAAAACACAGTATACGGTTCATACATCAGTGATAGCGTATTATACAAGCACGTACTGTACGTTCAAAGACTGACGTGCGTGTAGGATGCGCACTCAGATGAATACAGCTGTAAACACACAAGCAGTACAGCTGTGAGTACACAAGCTGTACAGCTATAAGCACACAAGCAGTACAGCTGTAAGGACACAAGCAGTATAGCTGTAAACACACAAGCAGTACAGCTGTAAGCACACAAACAGCACAGCTGTAAGTATACGGAAACGTCAGCACTGAGTATACAGGATGTCCCAAAAAATGTATACATAAGGTGAGTAACAACGTATTCTGCATACAAAAATTGTATCTAGAATACATTCTTAGCCACCTTATGTATGTATTTCTTTGGGATACCCTGTACATAGTATTTTTGCAGCGTTACTTCACCAACATGTCCGTCCTTTGCGGGACAGAGTAAAAGGAATAGAATAAGGCAATAGAAACAAGCCGTTTAGCCCATTCTCGAGTCGATACCCAAGTCTCATGCCGTACGGAGGAGGTGTAAAGATGAAGATTTATTTTAGAACGCGCACATTATTTTCCTGTACGTCGT
The DNA here is from genome assembly GCA_006783055.1 of Trinorchestia longiramus. Classification (NCBI taxonomy): domain Eukaryota; kingdom Metazoa; phylum Arthropoda; class Malacostraca; order Amphipoda; family Talitridae; genus Trinorchestia; species Trinorchestia longiramus. The sequence goes on along the minus strand of VCRD01003321.1, from coordinate 47,265 downwards.
CACCTGCAATAAAGCACTGCTTGAGGTCACTCCAGGGGCTTCAAGTGCTAGATAAATATTCTACTCTGTCGTCTAGCTTCTGTGATTTAATTTCCAACCGAAACCTGAATACTACCACTCTGAACCCGTTCTCTACTGAAACCTGAACAATACAATTCAAAACCTTCTTGTGTTTTATAAATATGGTCTCTAAAAGTCATACCATTAATTATTGAACACCGTGTAATTATTGCATTGCCGGTTTTATTATTTCTGGTCACATACTTTTCCTTCCGCACAGTTGCAGGCTGTTCATTCAACGAGTTGCCACATCCATTATACTCATTCATCATCCAGTAGACTGTGATGCAGCCATTCAACATCCAGTAGTCTCTGACTTACTCACTCATCATCCAGTAGTGTCTGATCTATCCATTCCTCATCCAAAAGAGTGTAAGACACCCATTCATCATCCACTAGACTCTGATCTACCCTCTCCTCATCCAGTAGTCTCTGATCTATCCACTCATCATCCAGTAGACTGTAATACACCCATTCATCATCCTGTAGTCTCTGATCTATCCACCCATCATCCAGTAGACTGTAATACACCCATTTATCATCCAGAAAACTATAACCTACCCTTTCATCAACCAAAAAACCATGACCTACCTATCAGAGCACAGATATATCTCACGAGTACAGCCGCCGAACAATAAATAACTATAATGGTCCAGTAAAAGTTTTATGGCGGCTAAATTGACGTCACAATGCGATGTCGCTCCTTCAACTCTCACAAAAAACTGCTCTCGATTTCTATAAAAAATCGTAAATGAAATGTAACACTGAAAATAAATTTAACTAATTTCTATGACGCTGGAGGAGTTTTAAGCTTAACATACGACTGACGTCAGAGTGAATGTTTAGTCAGTTGTATGTAGAAAAATTTTGTGAGGGATTTTAAAAACCTTTTGCTCTTTATTTTCTGTCGATATGTGCAGCACACAAGAACTATTATTTATGTAATGAAATTTAATATACTGATGAATTCATGCTGTGAAAATCATATATAACTATTTTGGCATTGTCAGACGCAACTAACTCATATAAACAAAATTTGACAACGACTAGCATTGAACTAACAGCCCTTAACGACACGTCATACAGGGTGTTCTATGAGTCAAGTACTTTTTGAGTACTTTGCAACCATTATGCGCCGCAACTCATGTACTTATTCAACACGAAATTCTGTCGCATAGCGTTCACCGGAAGATACACAGTAGCTATCCAATTAGACCTCAACCATCTACTACAATGGTTCGAAACCTAGCAAATGAGCTTAATTATTGAAAAAATGTTCAGTAATCCACGTTGGTGCAAATAACCGACATTTCCAACGCACCATGAATGACACATTTACTGATGCAGTACAACAACAAAGAGATCCTGGTATTATTATTGCTGAAAATCTCAAGCATGACAAACAAATGGAAAATGTGTCAGAAACGGGAACAGGATCCTTGGATTTATCGCAAGAAACTTCGGATACAAGTCAAAGAACATAATATTGCCCTACGAAGCGCATATCATGTTCCACATCTGGAATATGCAATGCAACTCTGGTCTCCTACCCTACGAAAAGATATTAATAAAATGGAGAAAATTCAGCGCATAGGAACAAATATTACACCTGAACTCCGCAATTTTAGCTACAAAAGGCATCTTCAACAGTTTAAACTCATATATCTAGAGCAAAAAAGACTGCGAGAACCACTCATGCTCCTACGGACGATTCCAGCTCAGATGTGCGTACTGTTACAAGCATCATAGGTAACTCCTTCGTTGACGAGTTCTTGATAACACAATGAAATGCACACCAGCGCCGCGTGAACGCCAGTTCTGTGTCGGGTCTAAAATGCTCAGCACAACTCATCTCATGTGGGGCTGGTCCATGTGTTGCGGGCCGGTGTCTCATGTCAGTTTATTAAGAAACTTGGCCTTCACGAGTTGCTTTCCAGTTGTCCTCCAGGTGATGGACAGCTGCTCCAGACTGGCACCAGGTCCGTCAGAGTTCAGTTCATAGGATCTTCAAGTCAGATGTTGGGAGGCTCCGTGATGAAAGTCCAATGCACGTAATGACTACGGGCTTTGATTTATTAAAATCTTAGTTTCTGCACTGAAACGGGATTGGGGATTATGACTACACTCGCATTGCTCGTTCGCTCTGTGTATTGCACTAGATTTTTCGCATGTGTGGTGTGAGGAAGTCGTAAATGTTCACTAAACTCGTAGATCGTTCTAACATTTTTTCGTTGCCACGAATAAATCTCTTACATTTGAGTACCAAAGCAACACAAATACGGTATCCCATTTAGAGTATGATTTCATCCATCATCAACTTGATAGGAAACCATGCTCAGCAACTATTGTCAATGTATCAATAATTAATTCAGAAACACCTAAGTAAGTTTACTGAAAGTCTATTTCTAAGGTTTAAAAAAATTATTTTAACTATTTACGTGATTGTCGTGAGGTTTCTCTTTCTTTTTATCCAGTAAATTAGAAATGTTGCTTCTCATTTTATCCAATAAATAAAGAGATGTTGCCTTTCATATTAACAAGAAAGTACGAGATAGTGCCTTTCATTTTATCCAGTCAATAAAGAGATGTTGCCTCCCATTTCATCGAATAAATAAGAGATGTTGTCTATCATTTTATCCAGTAAATGAAAAAATGTTGTCTTTCACTTTATCAAGAAAATAAGAGATGTTGCCTCTCATTTCATCGAATAAATAAGAGATGTTGCCTATCATTTCATTCAGTGAATTAGAAATGTCGCCTCTCACTGGGAGTAAACTAAGGAGCTGAAAAGGATCTAATGAAATGTCGACAGGCTCAAAGCAAACTTTTATAATTATCTCAGTATTTTGTGGTAGAAAATATCCAGTGAGATTAAAATTATGAAGTTAGGAATCACACTTTCTTAATCAGAAACCTGGATTCAATAGCGTGATTTGATGAGGTTCACGAACAAAAAATAAACACAAAAAATGGAAAACTTGAATTACGTTTCTTTCCGCAGCTTCGAAAGAAACTTTTTTACGTCTAAGCCAAAAGTTGCACTAAGTAAATTAATTCATATTTCAATATTCTGATTGCTATTTTCAAGAGGAAAAATGCGTCTTTGTTACTCAGTCGCGTGAAATTAATTTAAAGTTCAGAGAATTATCGACAGATGAGCAAGAATGAAGGAACGATACATTATCTATGACTTCCAATGACATGACGAGACTTTACACTATTTAAACTTGAGAATATAATCATAATTAAAAAGTGTACCTAATTCTGCCTCATCATTACATGGTAAAGTGTTTCATTGTTTAGATTTACATCATTACGCTGTAAAGTAAATATGTAGATCGCTTATTTCTCAGAACTATATATTGCTTTTGCCTTAACTCAAATAAATTATTGTATGATATTCTTTGATACTTGTGTTCACTAATTAAAGTATTCCATCTCATACTACCATTTAATGACTGTGACCTTTATTTGCATCTTGAATATTTAATTCCTAATGAGCATTTCTTCTTAGAAGCTAACAAATGCCTGAAAGGGAAGTGTTCCTTCAAGGAATACAACAAATGCCTGAAAAGAAAGCATTTGTTGTCAGAACTGAAGAAATCATCACGAAGTGTATAGTCATTGAGACATCACAGACGTAGCTTAAATGGAGACTAGGAAACAAATGATTATGAATATGGATTCAGAGAGCCCAGATCACACAACCACCGAGTAGTAGAGTATAACGCTCGTTTGATGTATAAATAATCGAGTTCTAGAGCCAATCCAACCCGTGAACTGTCTCCCGGAGCATCTCTTACATTTTTTACTCGGCCTCAAAACTCAGAGCACATTTCTAGCCAACGTAACAAGATGAAGTGTTGAGAAGTTCTTGGTAATTCATCCTATGCTCGTATTGAGAGTGTGACTTGTATTGAAAGTAGAGCTCAAATTAAGCCTTTACTTATCATTGAAATTCATAATAAAAATTCATCGCTTAGCAGAGATGGTGGTGCCAAAAGTGGACTTCATTACGATGTTTTAAATGAAGCTATGCTATTAGTTACCAAGAAAATTTATCTAGCTTTAGCCTCGAACTTTGGTTTTAACAAATAAAGCTTTCTCTGCGTTCAATATCAATAACACCCATGCAAATTTCTCGTTTTTGGTCGATTTAGTTCTTTTCAACGAGAACAAACGCTTGGGCGATCTCAAACGGTTCTGTTTGTATCAACGTCGCTGGGCTGCCGCATTCCGCTGCCACCTCGTCTCTCTCTCTCCCACTCTCTCTGCATCTTTGTTTCTCTCCATGTTTGCGTCCCCAATTTAATGTACGGAACAGCATCTGTCTCTTTCCCCGATCGTTTATTGTATGTCCGTGAGGAATATTTGCAGTTTCACGTCTGTCTTGGGTCCGACATTGCATGAGCATCAATTTTGTAGGATAATCATATTTCACTACAGCAGAGCTCCTCTGTTTCTGAATGATTCTTTTCTCGACAAGTATCTGAGCAGGCATTTCAAAGTTTTCTAGCTTCTGAATAGTAATTTGTTAAAGACTCATTCTAAAATCAGATTCAAAGGGGAATTTTTTTGAACTGTTCAAAACTTTAATGAGCTGTACGTAGGATACAAATCAACTACATGCAAATGTTTTCAACATACGAGTACAATCCTGAAATCTTCCTGCACCTGAACCTGCTGGAATAAATATATTTCGGGATCAAACTATTTTTAAAAATTAAAACTTTATTTTAATGGTCATAGAATTTTTCGTAAAGTAAGCAAACAGACACAGAATGAATATGAATCATCTTGGAACGAATAAGGCGGACTTCTGTCGCTTCTCTTGACGAAACAAACGGATTTCTGAGGGACACATAATTCATCCTCAACCCTTCAATCTCTCTGAACATGATAGTGCGTGTAACTTTTATTTGAGAAGCAAGAACTTTCATCAAACTCTGCGAACTTTCAACTAGCCTCCTCTTCAAGCTATTTACGCTCGCAACGTCCGTTTTGTTTCTTCATCTACAACCCCGTGCTTGTAACTCCACAGTGACTGAGGACATCCATCCTTCTTAAATCTTGCGAGCTTTCTGATATTAGGAAATAATATTCATTGAGTGTCAAGTTTCAGACACCTACACATGCCAATTTCAGTTGGAGTTTTCGTAACACGCAAATACGAAGTAGATATTAAACAATTAAATCTGAAACGTTACCTAATATCGAATGTTGAACTTAATCTATTAAGAGATAAAGAAAATATACAATTTATTCCAAACGTCATTGATGCAATAAAGAGATAAAACCCTGGTAAAACCGTTGTACAAACTTCCCACGATTAAAAAACGTTCAGTTCCCTGAAACATAAAAGGCACATCATCATTCTTGGTTTTTATTCTGCTAAAAAAATCTTGAAAGTGAAACAAATCATTGTGAACAGAATTGAGTGCCAAAAATATCTTAAAACTACTGCAAATTTTACGATTTTTCAATCCGCAGCGCCGATTTTTGCGAGCGTTGCGCGTGTTCGGTAATATGCAGCACCGTCTATGGTCCAGGCCCTGAAAAGAACAGCTCTTCATAAAGCAATATTGGATCCAGTCAGTGGACTACGAAAAACTGAAGCTGCGAGCAGGAAGGATGACTAACGTCAGTGTCAAAAAATCGAAGAAACCGAAGCAGTGCGCAATACAGCAGCGGTAAAAACTTGCGTTCAGACAGACTTATACTGCAGGTGTGACTGGCATCAAATGTTGAAATCACTTAGCAGAAACGAATACTGCTTTTATCAAACACAACGGATATTATCAGATTAAAAACCATACTCAGCCCAGTTAATCCAAGTTAAGAAAGAAGTAAAATATGTTTTACAGAAACTATCAATTGATGCTAGAAAAAAGCTGTGTCGCAAAAATTTATTACGAAATTAAAATAAGGAAGAATCAACGTCACTGTCACTAATGATCATTTTTTACAAATATCACTCAACTAAAATCACGGACACATCACCACATTATTGTACAAGTGTCACTGATATTGCTCATAAATAGACCATAAAACATCAGCCATTATAATCTAGAAAGATTATTCCCAAATACCAGCAACAAAAGTTAATCATAGTTGCACTTGGCTTCAATGATAACAAGCATCACTAGATGCAATATGTCAGGGATATCAAGGGTCACTAGATGCAACATGTCAGGGATAACAAGCGTCACTAGATGCAACATGTCAGGGATAACAAGAATTACTAGATGCAATATGTCAGCGATATCAAGCGTCACTAGATGCAACATGTCATGGATAACAAGCGTTACTAGATGCAATATATCAGGGATATCAAGGGTTACTAGATGCAATATGTCAGCGATATCAAGCGTCACTAGATGCAACATGTCATGGATAACAAGCGTCACTAGATGCAATATGTCAGGGATAATAAGCATCACTAGATGCAATATGTCAGGGATAATAAGCGTCACTAGATGCAATATGTCAGGGATATCAAGCGTCACTAGATGCAACATGTCATGGATAACAAGCGTTACTAGATGCAATATATCAGGGATATCAAGGGTCACTAGATGCAACATCTCAGGGATGACAAGCGTTACCAGATGCAATATGTCAGGGATAACAAGCGTTACTAGATGCAATATGTCAGGGATATTAAGGGTCACTAGATGCAACATGTTAGGGATAACAAGTGTCACTAGATGCAACATGTTTGTATTAAACAGAAGCAGCAAAATAAGTGGCAGCTGCACGAGTTCTAGCTGCTAGGCTGACCTGTTCAGGAGTTGGTTAGCAGTTTTTTTCTGACGAACGAAAAAATTTCAAACTCTGTGCAATTTTTCGAAAATTTCGAAGCTCAAAAACGCAACACGCAACCGTAAGTTTTGTTTCATGGTGGAAATTTGATTCTCTTGATTTTTTATGAGAAGATAATTGAAGGATGGGCAAAAAATTGTTCAAGCGAACAACACAGTTTTGAAACATATTGAGTGCGTGGGGAAGAATTTTATTGCGATATTTACCAATATGATGAGTTTCATGAAGACTTCTTTTATTTGTTGTCAGTTCTTTTTGACTGTGAATTACTTTAATTTGATGCGCACGGGACGAATGATTGATTGAACTGTTTTCCTGTGCCTTTCTTTTTTTAAATTATTATTTCAGATTTGTGTGTTAAAAATCTTTTTAACAATAATTGCCTTTAATATTTCCCTGATGTCTAGTGGACCGCAATGCGATAAGCGTAGACAAGCAAATAAGACACAGACGACCTCACATGTCTAAAGTTGGACATGTCTAAAGTTGGACATGTCTAAAGTTGGACATGTCTAAAGTTGGACATGTCTGAAGTTGGACACGTCTGAAGTTGGACATGTCTGAAGTTGGACATGTCTAATGTTGGACATGTCTGAAGTTGGACATGTCTGAAGTTGGACATGTCTGAAGTTGGACATGTCTGAAGTTGGACATGTCTGAAGTTGGACATGTCTGAAGTTGGACATGTCTGAAGTTGGACATGTCTGAAGTTGGACATGTCTAATGTTGGACGTGTCTGAAGTTGGACATGTCTGAAGTTGGACATATCTGAAGTTGGACATGTCTGAAGTTGGACATATCTGAAGTTGGACACATCTGAAGTTGGACATGTCTATAATAACACATGTTTGAAGTCAGACAAATTTTATAGAGTCGATATTTCTATAGAACAAAAAACACCTAAGACTATGACGTGACGTCAATTGGCTTACAGGGAAACGTCTAAAGCCTAAAAAGAAAAAAACACGACGTCAAAATGTATGAAGCATAAAAATAATCTTCAGCCTCAGGATCCACTAAAAATATTCTTTCTAAATGTATTTTCAATGCAAAATCGGATTCCTTGTTAACGATGGAGTTAAAACTTGTGTCTAATGGAAAGGAAACAGAATCTCAGCTTCAGTGCAGGAAACTCATCTTCATCTTCATATGCTGACGGGAGACTAGGAAAATAATAATAAATTAAAACTTTGAATGTAAAAGGGAAACTAATAAACAGTTCAAAGGAGGAAAATCATTTCCCGATATGATAAAAGTTAGAGGAAAAGTTTGACTGTTTTAGCGTTTGAACAATTAGTGAGCGTCTCCCTTCCCTAAACTTTATATTATACATGGAATTGTGAAGCTGTTCATTTTTACAGTTTTATTATTTCAAGACAAAGTGTTGCAGTTAATGAAAAAGAAGGGATGCAGAAACGATGTGTAATTTTGAATGAATGATCAAAACGTAGTAGTTCTTGATTGAATTTATATTGTTTCCATGAAAAGTTCATCTTAAAAAAGCAGTTCAAAAATCATCAGTTCATATTTTTATGTTCTCCTTGCCCAGATGTAGCAAGTCACTTGTTTACAACCAATTTCCAGTCACAAAAGTGTGTTTACAATGACCAATTAATCAGCTACAAACATTCGTAGAAGTAACGCTTTTTCAAATTCCTTCTTCCACCATTGATCGTTTAATGACGTCGGGAATTCAGACGACATTCTACGAAATCTTATGCACGAGCCTCGAAAAGGGTAATTAACTAACGGCTCTATCTGTAGTAATGCCTCATTATTTCTACACTCCTAATTATGCTTTTGCAATACATCATTTGAATCGGCGTAAATACTATGGGCCATTTCTTTAGCATTATTATTCGTATTTGAGCATGGAGGCGCAGTGGGCGTGCAGGATCTTGTTGCGTCTAATGAAGCCAATGAGCGATCGCAGGGAACTCGTTTCGTCTCTCCTATTCGTGCCGCTGATGAACGCAAAAAAATCAAGACTTGTTTTGCGAGAGCAGACTCGCAGACCGGAGAAATTGTTTCTCGTACTTTTAGCCTCAAGCTTGTCGAAAGTTTTCAGTTACCGTCTGAGAAAAAATCCGTCTTTTTCGCATCGACGGATTATGGAAAAGCCTGCAGAGATACAGGAAGATCAGCGCTGGGGAAGCCGCTTTTTCACTCGAGGAGATCAGTCTTAGATGTAGAGAAGGCCATCATAGGGTCATACAATAATACTTTATGCGATGGATCGTTTACTGCTTTGCATCGCAGATGAAAGAGAAAGCAATAAACTACTTCTCAGTTATCAAACACATTTGTAGTTCAGTGTAGAACAATAAAGCCTTTTTTGTGACCAGAAACCTTTTTATTGACGAAATTCATCACACATTTCAAGCAAATTGGTTCTTCACTGCGTAGCCTGTGTGGAAACAACGTATCCTGTCTACCATGCATGGAACTAATGTAACTTGTGTACCCTGTGTGGAATCATTGCACCACGTGTGAATCCAATGTACCTTATGTACCCTGCGTAGCCATCAAGTGTTCTAGGAACACATGTGCAGTGCCTCATGTGTCCCATGTGATGCACATGACGCCAACCTGTTACACACACGGGCTCTGTACGTTCCGTGAACAGCATGTACACTTGTTAAGCTTCCTCAGTAGGCTAGTATGTATTTCATGTTGAAACTAAGACAAATTGAGTTAACGGTTTTGAGCTCCAGAGTAGTTACAATATACTACAATAGAACACCTACCACCGATGGCCTCTGAGCGGCCATCAGCTGCCAGTTCATTTTTACTCTGATAAACTGAAAGGCCGTTCTTCGAATTCTCCCCTACAACAAGGGATGTAACGGACAATACGCTCAGCAGACAAAGAAAGCAAAGCCTGACATGGAACTAGCTAAGAAGAGGGGAGCTGAAGAAAGAGATGGAGGGTACGCGGTTGGCTGCACAAGACCAGGTTCTGAATAAAAGAGACAGAGTAGCTAATAACATATTTCAAAGACATGCAAAATATGCAGATTGTGCAACGTTCAGAATTAGGCAATCAACCACGTAGTCAGTGAAAAAGCAAGCAAGGCTGGTGGAAAGGAAATAGTGTTAACGAATGCATGTCCGAACTTCTGCCGCTCGTGTTTCGTGGTGCGTAGAGTAGCGGAGGCAAGGGAACTGGGAGATCATCTTCTTAATACATATTTCTATCGTTGAATACCCTCCTGAGCTAAAAAAATTCTTTCTTATACCATGTAGTGTACTGGATCCTGCAACCATAAATATCTCTACGGGGCGATGAAGTCTTGGATTAAACACACACTCAAGAGAGAACTTTTTTACTGAACTCCCCGTACTTATCAACTGGAAACTCACTATGCCTCAGCGTACTTATTTGGGTCAAACAAAAGAACCAGAAGCCTACACACTACTTATCATAGCGTACCGTCTATGTCAACAGTTCAAACGAAGATAATGATGGATAAAAATTCGACAAACCCCAAGGCAATCTGACTCCAGAAGCTGATCCTGTGTCACTCTTCTCAGACCTATGTACATCAATGCTGCTTCAGCCGCCCTCCTTACACTTGAAAGCTCGCTTGTTAATTACAGGTGAGAGACACAAACGCTTACACTGATGCATACACAGGTGTCAGAGCACGAGAACTGTAATTAATGACAGTATGCATTTACTGCAGTAGTTACTGTTCAGCTGAACGCAATCGTAACGACTTATCGTAGTCGTTAGCGTCGGAATCCATCGTGATGGCACACAGCAGCAACTCCTGCCTGTACAGCCTGTCTTTAACCAAGCCATAAATAAGTAACCAACCTTCGCCCCAATGGATAAGTACCTCTTGTCTCAATAGGTGCTCATTTATGTTTGTTTGTGCTACTTATTACTACATTTATTCAGGCATAGGCATGGGACTGCTCATGTTCTCGTAGTGTATTTCCAATCGATAATTCATATTATTTTAATCTAATTATGTAGGTTGTGAGGTAATTCTTGATTTATTGTGGATTGGTTTATGTTAAATGAAATGAGCGATTAGCTATATTTTAATGCAAGTTTGCGGATTTGAAATATTTGCACAAAAACTCAACTATCAGAACATATGCCCCTACAGAATTTAGGTGTTAGATTTGGCATTGCATTGACTTGCATAAATAACGAGCAGTTAGTAAGGATATGCTGTAGGTGGCAATCCCATCAGTTTAGTTGTTGACCACATGAAAAAAAAATTCTTGAAGACATTTAACGTACTTTCCCACTTTCATGACTGAAATTTATTCTGCAAAATTTATGAATCAAGTCTTTATGAATTTTATAGCATAGTGTTTAAATTAAGACAGGAGCCCTGTGTTTTAGATATTTATATTTTACTCAAGAGTACCCAGATATAGTTCACTAGATAGACTTTATTAATGCTGTGGTTTGCTCTGTATTGTTCAGAATATAAGAGTAATAATACTCCACTTGTAGAAAGGGCTGTTAGATATTTTCGGGTGAATAAAACATCAGGGAGAAAAAATTTTAATGTTGGTGAGTTGACCTTACAAGTGATACATTCTAAGAAAAATATTTAGGCATGTGCCTCGCATGCTTTAGCAGTGAATGGTTTTAAAATTTTCCTAACAAAATTGTATACAAGTCATGAATGTTCTTTGCCTATTGAAAATTTTCCTAATCAATATCGTATAAAAGTCATGACGGCTCGTTGTCAATTGAAAATTTGCATAATCAATATTGCATATGTCATAACGGCGCTTTTCTATTTGCATGTAGTTCATTCACAATGTTTTGATTAACTCAATTTGAAGTCACAAAGCAGACAGCTCCATTAAATTCATTCAATGAAATCAGGAGAGATTTGTGTACGCCGTTGCTAAAAACAAAAAAAGGAAAAAAGAACGATAAAGTATTTTTAAAATGTCAGTACTTAACAGTGTGAGTGCAGCTCGTATAACACTAACAATAACAATTACGTAGACAGAATTGAAAATAACGTGATGGTGAATTTTTGCATTGAAGAGTTTGACTGTTTCCTGAACCTAGAAGTTCCATTCCAGTGGGTACACTCCTTAAAATGAAATAGAGTTTTCAAATTCTTGTTTGCACAGAAAATAAAAGGAAATAATAGACATGAAGAATATTAGAGACACTCGTGCAAGAAACACAGTAAACTTTAGCTTGCTCACAACAGAGGAGACCTTTGAAACTGATTTACTGTGAAACTGATTCCACAACAGATTTCCACACCCACTGTTGCTGAATGTACAACGTGGGCCGCTACCACCACCGAGAAACAGACAGTTACCCACTCGCGCTGGCGAGGATATTGGGAAGGCAGAACTATACGCTGAGTTCTATTTACTGTATCACGTAGAGGTTCAGTGCCACGTTCCTCTACGGCTGTCCCCGTGCAGTACAGTTACTGCATAGTGTATGAGGTCACGTAAGTGGAAGGGGCAGCCAGTATACTGGGTGTTGCAGTTGCCAGCATGCCGTCCTCTATGTTCCGCCTCACTGTACTGCGCCAGAGCAGACCTTGTCGAGTTGTCTACGTTGTGGGACGATCTGGGGGCAAATTTGTTGACCATTTGTACATCAACTAGGGACCCAGTTTATGCACCAGCTCTCATAACAGTTCATGTACCAGCTAGCATAACAGTTGGTATGCCACTTGGTGACCCAGCTTATGCACCAGCTCTCTAAACAGTTTGTGTGCGTTAGTGACTCAGTTTGTACTCCACTTAGTATTCTAGTTAGCTCTCCAGAGTAAAGATTTTCCCTGATGAAATCGTCTGTATCGACCTCTGCACTGCCACATCACCACAATTGTTGACTCTAACTACTGCACTGCCACATCACCACAACTGTGATAATTGAAACACAAAAGACTGAATAATTATAAACAAAGGAGACTGAATTACTATGAACACATGACACAGAATTACAAGGAACACAGGACACAGAATTACAAGGAACACAGGACACAGAATAACAAGGAACACAGGACACAGAATTACAAGGAACAACAACAAGAACAAGAGACTCACGCAAGCAGCATGGCCGTCACCTCCCCTAGAAGACCGTAGCTCTCGGGCAGTCCTTCGTCAGCGACCTCACACACCGCCTTCAGGAGGCACGTCCTGCCCCTCATGCCGAGACTGCGGGGTACATACAACATGTTCGTGTGTTATGTGTGCTGCTGTGCACGCATACATAGAACATAGTGCATTTTATGAGCAGTGTGTGTTCTGTACACAGTGTGTATGCCAGAGGAAATTAATTTTTTTATGTACTGTGTACAGTCTGTAAGTCTTTAGCTGCATTACCGATATAAATGTACTTCTGAAGGAGGTATCGATTCATAGTCAACTGTTTGACTAGATTCAATAGAAGGTGCAAGGGGCACTGCAACAGTATAATTATCTTAGTGTCCAGTATTCCATCGGCAAAATGATCATGTCATGAGATACAAATCGGTCATAAATAAAATAAATGCCATGAAAACGGAAAGACTCAGAGCCCTATTATAAAACCTTGACAAGCTCACGGCTCTTAGGTTGATTGAGAAACATTTTCGACTCGGATGAAAATTTATGTGAACAAATCATGTGTTTCTCTTTTTGAACTTTATGTTTTTTGTGCATCTCGAAAAAAAGCTACTCATTTGGATGAAGAAAGCTCAGTTTTGCAAGAACTTTGATTTGTTTGCAGTATCACCTCGTTTTAAAATGACTTTTAAAACAATAAGCCTAAAATACGTACCATATAAGACCCATTTTAACGAGTAGAAAATTTTCCAGCACAACAAAACAGAAAATTTCAGAGGTGAAAGTAATTTATTGTTTCCTGTAGATGAATCAAAAGTCGGCTGATTTAATCGAAAAAGTTAAGAATTTATTTGAGCTTCAAACAAAAATGCAACACGCAGCATCAGTTAGCCTAACTGGGTCAAGTCTACACCTCACCTGCACCTGTACATCTGATCACCTGCACCTGTACATCTGATCACCTGCACCTGTACATCTGATCACCTGCACCTGTACATCTGATCACCTGCACCTGTACATCTGATCACCTGCACCTGTACATCTGATCAGCTGCACCTGTACATCTGATCACCTGCACCTGTACATCTGAACAGCTGCACCTGTACATCTGATCAGCTGCACCTGTACATCTGATCCGCTGCACCTGTACATCTGATCAGCTGCACCTGTACATCTGATCAGCTGCACCTGTACATCTGATCACCTGCACCTGTACATCTGATCACCTGCACCTGTACATCTGATCAGCTGCACCTGTACATCTGATCAGCTGCAGGGCACAAATATCAGTGCTTAGAAGTTCTCAACCAGGGGTAAATTTACTAGGGCCTAGGGGTAAATTTACTAGGGCCTAGGAGTAAATTTACTAGGGCCTAGGAGTAAATTTACTAGGGCCTGGGGGTAAATTTACTAGGGCCTAGGAGTAAATTTACTAGGGCCTAGGGGTAAATTTACTAGGGCCTAGGGGTAAATTTACTAGGGCCTAGGGGTAAATTTACTAGGGCCTAGGAGTAAATTTGGCCCTGGTTGGGAAGCCTTAAAGTATCTAGAGGACAAGCTCATAAACATAAATGCTAATGGGTGTCTAAGAATTAATGCCTATAAAACTCAATATTCTTCAATCTAGTATACAATCGTACAACGATAAAAATTTACTAAACATGTGTAACAGTGAGCAATTGTTATACATGTTTACTCAGATAAATTCTCACAACTATCTAGAATTTATTCCCATAGAGGTTCAGCTCTTGAGTTTCATGGACTTTAGGTCATAGAAGTTAATTGTGGTGTTAGCGTATGCAAACTCAAGTTAGTGTATGCGTATACGTTCCAACTACAAAAAAACTCTTGTGTATCTAGGATGCAAGCGCATAGCGGAAGAATTATTGAGCATCTGCGATACATTCTCATTCAAGAAAATATAATTTGAGTATCTAGAACTCCCATAAAATGTGATCAGTTTTTTTCAAGGCATGAAACCTTCACTTTCCTTTTTTCTATGTGGAAAGTCTAATTAAAATCCAAAAATAATTGCACTTGAGGTCGGCAAGGCACGATGTGCTCACAAATTTTCAAGAAAAAAATTCGCAGAAGTCTGGAATGCGTCGAAGTTAGGCGGAAAAAATCGTTAAAAGGCCGCAAGTTCCCTTGCCTTACGAAATTTCTTGGCCCAGGCTTAAATATAATTCCTTAACAAGAACATCACGAACGAGTTCTTAAAACAAAACCCCCAAAAATTTTTCAAGTAAGGTAATGAATGCATTTTGAAAATCATCTTCTTATCCTGACTATCTGTGTAAATATGTATATCAGTTTGTTCCTCTATCCATCTGCCACTGAATCAACTAAAAGTGCGTCAACTACTTCAAACTGACACTACAAAACGTCAATGAATTCTGTACCTGCAGCTTCTTACGATCCTGATTAACTTATATGCACATCCTCATACCCTCTCTGCTTTTGATATTATGCCCTCTGTACTGCTGATTTATGCGCTCTGTACTGCTGATTTATGTCCTCTGTACTGCTGATATTGTGCCCTCTGTACGGCTGATTTATGCGCTCTGTACTGCTGATTTATACCCTCTGTACTGTTGGTTTTATGGACGACACAAAATTTTTATGTACGAAATGAGAATAAATTTATATAGTTATGATAGTTACACACAAGATTGATCCCTACAAAGCAAAATGAATGAGTTTATCAATCTCAAGAGTCACTGATTGCATAATTTCCAGGCCATCAGGACCAGTAATATGACGTTTACGATAGCATCCGATAACTTAATGTCTCTCAAGCGCAAAAATCTTTATGTCCTAGACATACGGGTATGCTCAGTGTTAGTATTTATAAAACGTAACTGGGATAAAACAAGCGTATGAGTGAATATTTCTCGTTCATGTGTGACAGACAAGAGGCTTTTTTGAGGGTCCGTGAGGTAACTCAGGGACACCAAAACCCCAGTGAAGGTCAAGGATTTGTGCAATCCAAACAATCTAACTCGTGATGAACGCGTGAAGTTCAACTAAAAAAGACAATCACCCACTTCACACGGTGCAAAAAAAACAACAGTACAAAACTCTCCGGTACAAACTTCCAAATAATTTAAGTTCACCGGCTTTGGTTTTACGTTAACCTAAGGCATAAAATCACTAATTATTTCTGAGGCAGTTATGACGCAAGAGATTTAAGCATTCCAATTTAGTAGCCACATCACCATTAAAGACATTCGCAAAATCTTTGTCACTTGTGACCACCGGGTTGTGGTTTTTAACTTGAGCTTTTAAACTTTTAAACTTGTCCTTAAACTTAAACTTAAACTTAATCTAACTCCTCAAATGGAAAACATAAACATTCGAACTCGAGAATATTGCCATTGTATCTGTATCCTGTCCACAATTATTGCACCAAGATTGAAGTGACTGGTTTAATAGTAACTCTGACTCTATAAAATATCATACAAACTTCAGAAAAAACAGTATTCAGAATACTACTAACGTACGCACACATTGTCCACCTTGCATTAGTGTAACGAAAATACGCATCGTAAAGTTGCTGCTCTAACTTTACTAATACAAGCCACAGAAAAATCAGTATCTAAAATACTGTCTGCAATTAGCGTAACGAAAATACGTGTCGCAAATTAGCTCTTACTTTTCTAAACACAATACCCGAAAAAATCAGTATCCAGAATACCAACAGCGTATTCTACCCAAAGTCCGCCATTACCGTCAGCAAAAAAACTCCTTAAGATAAATGCCTTTTCGTCTCCTGGGTCAGAATTTATGGAGATCAGATTTCGGACGAGATCTATTGACGATGGATCTACAGCGAGACAAGATCTTGTGCCGGGCAGCGTTTTGGAATAATGAAGGCATTCTTGCTTAGTTACAGAACATCGGAGAACAATAGAATGCAATAGGACCACGGTTCGTTATGGAATATTCATAGGAGTTTGCTTGTTTTTCGCACCAAATATGACGTGTGAATGGATTTTTATACTCTGAGAAGCAGCGAAGGAAAATCTTATGTGTATTGACTACTATGTATAGTCTTGGAGATCATATGTTGGTCGTTATTCTGTTCTGTATTGATTGAGATTTGTGTTCAGTTCAAGCCAAGATTGCTGCATAGTCTCTATAAAATAAGACAAATGTTTGAAAATAGAGCTTTCAGAATGTACCACTCGATATTCCCAATGACTGTTTATTCATTACGTAAATATTCAACATCGTTTGTACGGATTGTTGTCTACACAATTCCGTCTATATGGATTATTCTCAGTGAGTACGAAAGTAGCACTGCATTCTGCCCTACTCTCCATAAGGATTTTCCATTTCTGCTTGTTTGCAGATGCGTGAAGCATATTCAGTTGTATGCTGAACTGTGTTCAGCATACAACAGCCTACATTACTATAATACATCCTTTGTTCAACATGAAGAATGTTCGATCCTCTGAGCGATACATCCCCTCTAGCAGTCAACAGTAACAACTGACTTGTGTTCGGAAAGACATTCTGTATGACATGATATAAAAATTAGTAATGTAAGTAGCTATCACGTAACGAAAAGCCTACAAGAAGCGTCATGCAAGTCATTTTTGTGATGGATCATACATATGTACATATATCCATGATACAGCGTCGTCAAGAAAAACATGCACCTTTTCGTCATTCATGCTATGCAATAATTTTATTCTTACTCGAAAAGCAAATCAACTTTTATGCCAGGTAATACGTCATGGTTTGATCGTGTACTCTTTTTTTCCATGTATGCATCAACTCTGCTGACATTTGTTATACGAGTATGTACAGGATGCGGCAATATAAGTTCCTTTTTTTAAATGTGTCTTACTTCGAAAAAAGAAATTATGTTTCCACCCCCTGCTCTTCTCAAAGACATTTTAAATAGCTACAAAGTTCCGATTGAAGGATAAAGCTTCCGTTTTATCAAACGGAAAAGCGAAGTCTGCGCTGGTGGTGAGCTCAATTCTATGAAACTTTGAAAACCTCAAGGTCTCAACATCAGCTGTTACGGCTACTTTCAAAGGAAAGGTTTACACGTGAGCTCCCCGCAGGCAATTAATTTCAAAACTGGGCTCAGACTCCATCCTCAGCAGAAAAATATTTTTCATGCTCTCACACAAGTCTCTCGTGAAATTAGGATTGGTTGTTAAAAAAAAAGATTCCAACATATGTCGTTGCGTCGTCGAAATAATGCCATGAAAGGTTTTAATGAATCATGTTGCAACATTTTGATCAACAGTTTATGAAATATTTCTCTGATTGCTGGTCTCTATAAATTCCAAAGTTGCTCTTTCCATGACTCAACTTTATTGGAGATTAATATTTTGTTGTTTCTTTTAGCCTCTCTATAATGCTTATATAGTCGCCTCGTTACTCACACTGCAGAATTTTTTAATTAGAATTTGCGGCTGCAGGTATTTCTGATACCTCCAACGCGTAATGTCATCCATACATTTTAATGGTCAACTTTTTCCGTTCATACTTGCTGTAATTTTTTAAAATAAACGTAAACTAACGGTGACTTATCGAAACTTAATTTCCAATAACTTGCCCCATCAAAAACAGGTTATGCTTTAACTTGCATTTTCTTGGAAAACAATTACTCCGATCCATGCAATCTTAACATAAACGTGAAAGGCATTCCAAAAGCAAATTTGAACTCCAGGACACAACTATATCCCCAATAACATCAGTATTTAAGCAACACTACCATACCCTCCACTCATACACACGTAGGATCCCAAACATGCAAAACCACATCTACACACAGGGTCCAGATTTTATGAAAATAATGCTTTCTTGAAAGAAATAGGAACTTTTCGGGAGCAATCAATACATGATTGATACATCTGCCATGTAGTTTTTTTTTGTCATTAATACACACAGTATATCACGTAGAGTTTTTGTCCTTGATATAGCTGTCCAGTAGCGTTTTTTATAGCGTTGATATATCTTTCAAGTAGTGCTTCCTTGTAAGAAATACGTATAAGGAAAAATAGGAAGTAGCATCGCTCTGCCAGCCATGGGGTGGGCGGAGTGCTGGCAATTAGGATGCTGGTAATAGATGAGGGCAATTACTACTAACTCTGTCAATCCGACGTTAATCGGAGTGCTGTTAGTGTCTTTAAATCTCAAGGCAGACGCAATACGTGAAATGTGCAAGCAGTAAATTGAGAAGTGGAGTCGTGTGGGTATTAAATTCAAGCGCTGAATTAGTATTTGCTTTTAGGCTTTGAAATTTGATGTTGTGATAAATAATGTGTCAATCTGTAACGCGATTATGAAAATGTCGCAGTCAAACGTGTAGTGATTATGCGTATGAATTTAGAATACAGTTTTGTGTTTCAGTATTCCAGCAGTTAAAAATTGAGTAACCTGCCTTAACAGGCTAAGTTTAAGATTACCTTGTTAGGGCGATTCATTGTCATTATTGTGTTTGTTTCGTTGACTGTAAAATAAATATATTTAGTCTTTCTGTGTGTTAAATACATTTCTCCATTCAGCCACAGAGATAGGAAACTTGCAACTGTTTTATAATGTTGAGGTATGGGTATCTCCGAAGGCGATCATATCACGATTTTTTTTATGTGTATCAATATTATTTACATGAACTGATCAAAAATAACAACAGGAGACAACTTCTGAAAACTATTCATTTGTACAGAGCTATCGTATTTTCTTGAGCAGATGTCAAAATTAACTCAAAATTTACATTATTTCTTATATCGCCCCACAGACAAGCCCATCCATCACACGCTCAGAAGCGCTCTTTATGGTGGCGTAGGCCTGTAGTCTGCCCTCGGCCACGCTGCTCTGATCCACCCTCAATTATCTCGAGCAGATGTCAAAATTAACCCAAAACAGACACTATTTCTTCTATCGCCCCACAGACGAGCTCATAACACTTCTCTTGCCTCTCAAAAGCGCTCTCTATGGCGGCGTAGGCCTGCAGTCTGCCCTCGGCCACGCTGCTCCGCTCGGCCCTCAGCAGTGATCCATCA
The DNA here is from genome assembly GCA_006783055.1 of Trinorchestia longiramus. Lineage (NCBI taxonomy): Eukaryota > Metazoa > Arthropoda > Malacostraca > Amphipoda > Talitridae > Trinorchestia > Trinorchestia longiramus. The sequence goes on along the minus strand of VCRD01003321.1, from coordinate 27,304 downwards.
ACGTCGCTTCCAGAAGCCTTCAGAGACTTGCCAATCGTGACGAAGTTCGTAGGCAGCGTGTACGACACAGTCGTGTAGCCTTTGAACGTTCCCACTGCACAGTGGAGACTTTGTTTAAAAACAAATGTTGTAACACGCTCTACGAATAAACTTCATTGGAAATGTAGTATGTTTTTTTTCAGGTTTTCGTGCCTTGATGCAGAATTTTGGTTATGCTATGATGAATTGAATTTTTTCAATCTTTGAGAGTCAAACATTAGCATGACTATTGCTTCGCTGGCTACTGGATGTGTGTCAGTGATGAGAGTACCTCAAATTTCATGAAGGAGATTACGCAAATTGACATTTCTGTTCACGGCATCATGATGAGTTTTACTCACCGACGTAAGAGTCGTACACACCGACGTAAGAGTCGTACTCACCGACGTAAGAGTCGTACTCACCGACGTAAGAGTCGTACTCACCGACGTAAGAGTCGTACTCACCGACGTAAGAGTCGCACTCACCGACGCAAGAGTCGCACTCACCGACGTAAGAGTCGTACTCACTGACGTAAGAGTCGTACTCACCGACGTAAGAGTCGTACTCACCGACGTAAGAGACGTACTCACCGACGCAAGAGTCGCACTCACCGACGTAAGAGTCGTACTCACCGACGCAAGAGACGTACTCACCGACGCAAGAGTCGTACTCACAGACGTAAGATTCGTACTCACTGACGTAAGATTCGTACTCACTGACGTAAGAGCCGTACTCACCGACGTAAGAGTCGTACTTATCAAAGAGAGGGACCGTGAGCTTGGTCTTGAGCATGGCAATGGAGCTCGGAGGGAAGCTGAGGAAGCGCTTGGATCTGCGATGAGTGACTTCAGACTCCTCCTGATGAATGCAACCACACAGACTCATTTCTTCAGTAAAATAGCAGTCAATTACACAAAGAATAACTGGAGATTGGCCTAATATTAGCAGTTGTTTACTGAACACTAAGTATGAAAGCTGCTTTCAGCGTTTAACCGACCAGTAATCCATATAACCTCTAGTAAAGTGGTTCCCACCCTTTTTGTGATCAAGTACCAGTTGGAGGTCCCGTACAGTCGCCGCGTACCCCCTGGTTCCAGAGAAACTATATTCGATCAGATATCACTTTATTTCCATAATTGTACAAGTATAACACGCAGATCAACTAAGATTTGCTAACTACAAATCGCTGCCAGGTTATCCTGTGTTAGGCAATAAACATTTCTGTGAAGTAAAAAATAACAAAATAAAAATTGTTCATGACCCCGAAAGTGTTCGCGTACCACCTGGAAGACCCTCGCGTACCACTAGTGGTACGCGTACCACAGTTTGGGAACCACTGCTCTAGTATGATGAATTACTGGTCTGGATGTTTGGAGTTTGAGAAGGTCGGAGTTTTCCAGTAATAATATGAAGATAGTCTGGGGGAGGCGGCAGCTCTTATGGCAGGTAAAAATCAAAGCAAGGCTTTCAAGTCTCACGACGGCTGTAGTGGAAGTTTATAAAAATTATGGTCTGCCAAGAACATTGAATATTCTTGGCACACCATAAATTTCACGTACGTCAAGGAAATGACCTATCATTGTTCCTCATAAGCTAGGACACGATATTCATGAAAATCAGCATATTGAGAAAAAATTACAGTTTGCATAGGCTTTCGATCGTACTAGAATTAGACTAAATAAACTAAGCCCTTGCACTAAGCCCTATCGCCAGCTTGGTCGACTGGTGAGCGAATCTGCTTGCGAGCGGAAAGACCCGGGTTCGAACCCCGCTGCCGACATGGTTGACGCGGCTAGAAATACGGCATGGGACTTGGGTATATAACCGAATAATTATCGAAGTAATTATCCGACCCAAGAATGGGCCAGAAGGTTCGTTCCTATAGCCTCATTCTATTCTATTCTAAATAAAAATAATTCACCTTCAGTTTGATACTAAGTATATCTGAAAAATTGTGATTTGTAAACACTTACGAGGTTAAGAAGCCCATCGTATGCGTTGAGGTCAATCCCGACGTCCGTTAATGTGCCTGGATCTCCGAAAAATCCTTGCTTGCTTTCAGTTTCTAATATTTTTGCAAAAATTACGCAGAGGAATAAAAACCTCGAAAAATCGGATAATTTACGAAAACTCCACGGGGTTTTCAAACACGATTTCTCAATAATTGCATGTCGTCTATTGAGACATGTCGATCCACGATGAAATTGTTGCCCATAGGTCTTGCATTTTCTCGAAGCTGAAGTAAGCTCCATGAGCTTTAAATTTTGCAATAAGTTTTTATGAATTGATTTTCAATAAACACAACGGAGGATGTGTTCATAGGCGTTCTTAATAGATAGATCTGAAAAAAAATCAGAAAGCTTCTTTGGATACTATGTTGCATACATGGCACTGATTGAAAAACTAAAAGAAAATACATTTAACGGGTTCAAGGTGTTATCTTTGGATACAATTTTGTTGTGTATAATTTTGAGCAAAAACCTCTTGAGGAGAAAAAGAGTTGGGTTTCACGAAAAGCTATATTCAATCTCATATATCATTATTTTTACATAGGGTGATGAACCAATACTAGGAATTTCATCAATAGAATAACAATTATTACTCGTTATATAGGTAAATTTCTTTGTCTAATTTTTTGAAGCCACAGTAAAAGGACTTGAACTATATTAGTCGATGAGATACCCCCATTTAAATAAATTGCACAGTAAATAATATAAATCACCCACTGAGTCATAAATTCAGTTGCCAATAACACATGAACGAAAAGAAGCAAATTGCACACTATACGCTGAAGAAAAACGGCTAAATTCTTACCAGGCCTATCCCAAGCGCAAGCAAACTCTAACCTTCACAAAAAACTGCAGTTTACTCACAGATTCTCGACCGACAAGTTATAAAACAAACACGTAACACAGGTCGTGTGAAACTTCAGGAAATACCTGTAAAATACCAGCATTTACCGTAGCCTACACCTACAGGCACAACCTCGCAATCAAATACCAGTAATTCACCAGCGCTCTTTGAACAAAATCTAATCTAATATTTAGTCAAATATTGCTCAGACACAACACTATATTCAAGAATGAATTGCCAGAGATCAACCTAGAGAGATCCGCATTATTTTTTGTCTTTGCTTTTTATTAATTAAAGATAGCAATCGGGAAAAAAGTTCAGAGGGAAGTATATGATCACACAAGCGTAGTATGTACATCTTTTATTTCCTAATGTTGGAAGTACACAACATTTCAACGAATACAATACAACTTCTACCTTGAGTTGTATCCAGCATGTTCGTACAATTAGATTTTATTATACCCTCAATATTCTTCCCAAATCCCTCATGCTGGCTTCCACGGATGCGCTGCTAATGAATTTAGGGATAATTGTGTATTGTCGTATTGTTATTATGCACTTATCGTGTATAATCTCATTGTTACCGTCTAATAACGAAGGCTTAGGAAGATGCTTCACATGAGGAAGCTTGCATTTAATCCTAAACACATAAACTTCAGCTAGTGTTTTGTAATGTATTCTGCTAGACATAGTTTGACGTAGATTTCGTCGAAGATGTGTGTGAAACTAATTCCCGCCTGACTTAAACGGCGAACGTGATGCCAAGCTTAACTTCACTCATTGGCATTAATTCTAAAAACTTTTGCTCGAAGGAATTTCCAGTTCACTGCTTGGGTATGGATTCACCTTGAGCGAGACACTGCTTTTGGCAAAACGCAGACGTAGAGGTGGGAGCTACTCTCGCTCTAACACAAACTAATAATCTACAGACGTTTTGGCTGCCAAGTTCCTGAGAAAATCTTGAATGAGAAACTTTGCCACTTGACGGTTCCTCTACAGAAAGTGCGGACGGTTCCTGCCCAGAAAGGTGGGCAGGAGACTCGTCAACTACAGTCCTTTGTAAGTTAGGGGTAATATGAAACTTAAAAGCCTGAGGAAATTGGAAGAGACCTCAAAAAGCCGCGTGTTTTTTCACCAAGGCTTCAGTGACTAAATTTATTCGTAACGTTAATTAGTAGAAGCGAGACAACTTTTTTACTGATAAATACAGACTCTGGTCAAACATATGTACACAGACAAACTCGCCAATGAGAACTGCAGTATTCCTTTTTAAAAATGGTTCTGGTGAAAATTAACATGCAGTTATGACTGAAGCTCAACAAAATCTTTCTTTGTCGTTAATAAACTTAACAGCTAGGTAATTTTGATTACTAGAAGCCACTGAACGACTCAACTCTAAAAACTTGTGGTAGTTGTTGAGCTTTTGAGGTCGGTTGTCGATGTACTACCGCCTCCAACTACTTCATTCACCTCGGACTACTTTAAACGACCTCAAACGACCTTAAATACTTCCAAACAACTTTGAACGATCTCATGCAGCCTTAAGTGACCTCATACTGCCGTAAAAAAGCCTTGAATTACATCAAATGGTCTTAAGCCACATTAAATGACCTCACTGCATATGACCTAATGTGCATTTGTATAACCTCTAACTGCCTTAAACGCTTTCGAATGACTTTTAATGGATTTATCATCCAGAAATACACTAACATTGTCATTAAATGACGTTGCTCGAGTAAAAAAAATCATCTATCCTAAATGATTTAAAAAAGCAAAAAGGCCTCTAGCGTTTCCCATCAGTGCCGCTTGACTCATTCATATGGAAATTCGCATTTCGAGTAGCTTTAGTAGTAGTAGAATATTAGTCGGAATATTCTGCTGATGCATCGAGACTGTGTGAAATTGAAAAAATGTTACATGTTGACTTTTCTCTGCTAAAATAGTTAAAATATTGTATTAAATTTCAAAATTTGTTGATTAGTTTATTGAAATAAAGCGCTTTTCAAATTAAATATCCACTAGATATTAGTAGACATTACTAGTACATATTAGAGAAGTAGATCTTCAGTAATATATTTCTCGTTAGTGTATGTATGGTTCAAGTAAGGAGATTTATGCGTATTTTGATGTTTGTTGGCCAGGAAAGAAAGACTTGCTCAAATCGTTTTTTCGTCTGTCTCTTATGTTCTCGAGCATTCCAGGTATTTTCTGCATGTTTTACAGGGTCTCCATGAACCCTCTAATGACAGTCTCTCATAAAGTCTGAACAGCACCTCTTTTACACACGGAATCCCTGAAACGCATGTATGCAAATCGTGATTGAAAAATTTAATAAGCACTGAATATAATAGAATGAATTGAAATATAATATCTTATCAATTGCATGTGTAATAAATTTTTGAAATGGTAAAGAGACTTTATGGACACCCTGTATGATAATACGATCTCCAGACCGGGCTTTGATGCTCTACTACTGAAGGAGGCTGCAGAAAAATGCTACTGGAAGACACCTGAAGAAGGTTAACAAAGAAGGTTTTTAAAACCAAAGCGTAAGAAGGTTGCAGAAGATCTAAAAATATGCTTATAAAGAATGTTAAAAGAAAAAGTTTACAAAAAGAGCTGCTGATGACATGAACCAAAGCGTACTACTGAAGAAGTCTCAGAAAGAAGCTTGTAAAAAACAGCTTCTGAAGGAGGGTATGGCACGTGAAGTGCTGCGTACCAACTCGTCTGTCCGAGGCTAAGACAACAAAAATCTCAGTCGCAAAAATTGGACGAAGTTTACAGCGTTATCTGCAGATTGGAGGACCTATGCCTGGAGGCTAGTTAGCTTTTTGCTAGGATGTTAAGTGCACAAGTTACGGAGGCTCATCAGAGTTTACAGGGACTTTCTATGGGCTGAACTGATCCAATTTCGACGTCTGGAATAAGCAGAAAAATTCGGTGAAAACTTGTTTGGATTTTGCACACGAATTTCAGAGAGGGAAAAACATGGATTGGTGCTAAGAATTTAAATTGTGAAACCGTCAGATTCAGAAGTTTGGATTTTCATGACTTGAAATTTGAGAAGTACAGTAAATGATAACAATAAAAAATCTCGGTAAATGAATATCTTGGTAATAATTATTCGTAAATTTAACCCTGAGAAACATTGAAGAATAAAAACTTTAAGAATAAAGAATTCAAGGTCTTCAGTCACAATATTTTAAACTTTTTTCAACTCTACACGACATCACGCAGAACCTGTCATGCAAGATTTACCAAGTAATAAACACATAAAGTCTTCACACGCATACACACGGACAGTGTCCACATGGTTGTACCGAGCACAATGGAAAAACAAAACAGAAAAAACAAATTTTCCATAAAAATATTTTCCAGTTCTATACCAAGTTTCAACGTTTGAAGGAACCTCTCCTCTTTCAGACATCAACATCTGCCGATGAAAATAAGCAACAAACTCTGTCTCAGACTTCCTTTGGGTATTTCTACCAACTTTCTAACAGTCGATAAAACATTATTTCCGGCAGTTTTGACCTCATCGCCCGCTGCTTCAAGACACCTGTTGTGGTCCGTGAAGCAACAAATGTGAGACACGCTGCAGGGAACAGCTGCCTGCAAAACACGGCATAAGTTCGTGTGTTGGTCCGATACCTTGATGCTGCTAGCATCCCAGCGTAACTACATCAGTAAAGAATATGCAAGAAAAAATAAGTAACTGGTGTCGATCACCAACAAAAATTTGTGTTTTGTATATATTCCTTGAAAACAGTTTCAAATTTTGGAATATGCGCAGAAGACACTTCACACGTATGTTATACGTCGCTAATACGCCTTAACCAAGAGCTTCCTGAAAACAATACTTGTCTGACAATTACATGTGTAGCTACTTTTGTTCTACTTCTACTTCTGATCTACTTCTACTACTGTTCTACTTCGAATCAACTTTTATTGTTGTTGTACTTCTACTTCTGATCTACTTCTAATTTTGTTTTACTCCCACTTTCACTACATGTATGTATGTGTATAGATAGATATGTAGATGTTATAGATGTATAAAAGGTGCGTTCAGAAAACTAAAAATAAACACAATTGAGCGTTTCCCCCTTGATTCTTTCTAAAACACTTCGGAGGCAGTTTGATCTCCACTTCAGGCAAAGCACTAGAGCCACCAAAATTAATAGAAGGCTATTCAGAAATCTATAAAAAATAACTGGAAGCAGCTCGAGGCTTCTTATCGAGAGGAGATATTTGTGTCATACATATTGTTGATGCATCGTAGAGTTGGTGTGGTGACACATACATTGTAGTAGCTTGTTGCCACGTCGTAGTGATGGTGTGGTGACACATACAGTGTAGTAACTTGTTACCACATCGTAGTGATGGTGTGGTGACACATACATACAATGTAGTAATTTGTTGTAGTATGTAGGAAGACTAATGAGGTCGGTTGGAAGGTAAGGGTTACATCAAAATACAAATAGCCGAGAAGGTGAGCTAAAAGTTCATAACTAACTTGTATTTTACATACAACTAAGAACTAAGCAGTGATGTCACCTTAAGTTCTGTACTTGAATGGTCCTTTACTTCCACTAAACTGGAACAGATGCCCTCATCACACCAGCTGTTCCTCACCACACCAGCTGCCCCTCACCACACCAACCACCCCTCACCACAGCAGCTACTGCAACAGATACCCCTCAACACACCAACTCCTCCTCACCACACCAGCTGCCCCTCACCACAGCAGCTAATGCAACAGATGCCCCTCACTCCAGCAGCTGCTCCTTACCCCAATAGCTGCCCCTCACCCTAGCAGCTGCTCCTCACCACAAAAACTGCTACTCACCACAACGACTGCTACTCACCACAAAGACTGCTCCTCACCACAACGACTGCTCCTCACCACAACGACTGCTCCTCACCACAACAGTTGTCCCACCACTGCTTCAGAGAGACAGTCAGGAGCTTGAGGCCCGTGGGAAATGTCAGCACCAGCAGCAGGCGTCAGCAGTAACAGGCGTCAGCAGCACCAGGCGTCAGCAGCACCAGGCGTCAGCAGCACCAGGCGTCACCAGTAACAGGCGTCAGCAGCACCAGGCGTCAGCAGTAACAGGCGTCAGCAGCACCAGGCGTCAGCAGCACCAGGCGTCAGCAGCA
>VCRD01003321.1:0-19230 GCA_006783055.1 Trinorchestia longiramus | reverse complement strand
ACCAGGCGTCAGCAGTAACAGACGTCAGCAGTAACAGGCGTCAGCAGTAACAGGCGTCAGCAGCACCAGGCGTCAGCAGTAACAGGTGTCAGCAGTAACAGGCGTCAGCAGTAACAGGCGTCAGCAGTAACAGGCGTCAGCAGTAACAGCCGTCAGCAGTAACAGGACGCTTGCTTGACAACTGCTGACATCTGTTCTGACGTCTGCATCTGACGCTGCCACTTCTAAATTTTCTGAATTCTTTTCAGTTTCTTAGGAGTTCCCACTCCTGCCAAGTAGCAATTCTTTGTCACTTTCGATGCAGAATTTATAGAATAGAATTCTGCTCTATCGAAGCAAAATTTATAGAATTGAAATCTGCTTTATAGAAGTAGAATTGCCAATGGTTTTATTGTAACGCAGTTCGTAGACCAAACTTCATTCATGCATAATTCATCACTTGCGAATCAACAATTTTTTGGCAAGTCAATGTACTTGACTAATGTACGGTCCAAGCAAATTTATCATCCTGCAGATGACGATGTAGTACATGACTATTGAAAGCTTATATGTCGTATATCATGATACAGCAGTTCAGAGTTGAGTGAGATTTAGAATAGAATAGAATGAGGCTATAGGAACGAACCTTCTGGCCCATTCTTGGGTCGGATAATTACTTCGATAATTATTCGGTTATTTACCCAAGTCCTATGCCGTATTTCTAGCCGCGTCAACCATGTCAGCAGCGGGATTCGAACCCGGGTCTTCCCGCTCGCAAGCAGATTCGCTCACCAGTCGACCAAGCTGGTTTACAATGGACACATTTGTGTCCATTGTAAATATCAATTATCCTAGGAATCATTTAGAGCACTCTCTGTGTACTTCGTACATCAGAACGAGAGAGAACACGTACGTCCAAACCTAAACTTTATTTTTCTTCACCTGAATAACCTTTCTGTTAACTATTAAGAAAGCATATGTATAGTGTTCATCTTCTGTGCATAGATTAGTGTATTCAGTGTATGTAACTGCATAATTTTTACATAGTGTGATAGCAGCATATGCAGCAACGTATGCATTATTACACGCTGATACTTTAATTATAAATTAAATTATTATCAGACACACGCTAGCAGCGGCTTGACAAGCTGAGGTGTGTGAAAACTAACCAACTACACGCTGAGGTGCGTGTGTTAACCACACTCGCCTGCGTGTGTTGAAATGATTGTGTTTAGTGCTTGTAGTCGGACATTTTCATTATGGTTTTTAGGACGGAGAAAATTATGCCTCGGTGATTCTCACAGTTAGAAACCAGGCCTATAATCAAGGGCCAGGGTAACAATCTGGGACCAGGATAACAATCGATAACAGTATATATATATATATATATATATATATATATATATATATATATATATATATATATATATATTATAGAGGATAATAGTATGATATCTACAAATATACATACGTTATATACTGTGCATGCACACGTACTGTACAGTAGGCCACACACTCAATACAAAGAATACACAGTACAAATACACGGTATTGTCAGCATCTAATTAACAAGGTACTATTGTCATACAAATAATAACCTAACAATACGTTGGGCATTCTGTAGAAAATATTTTGCTTCATGAATGTACTCTTGGAATAAATGAAGCGCATTTGTATTTGCTAGTCATAATGACACCCACTCGATGATGCTAGGCTTCATATGTCGAGTTAAGCTCATTAGTTGCAGTAATCAGACACTTTTGTTCGTAGAAATTCATATGAATTAGAGCTATTGGTTGCACTTCAATAATGAGATTTATAAATTAATTCTCAGATCCATCGCATGTTTATGTGCAAAAATTAATTAGGTAAATGCATTTATACACGAGCGTGAATCAAGTTTATACATTTAGATATACGGGCGTGAATTTAGTTTATATATTTTATATGTACTTGAATGTAGCATTAGGGATACCAGTAACAGGGATACCAGTTACAGGGATACCAGTAACAGGGATACCAGTAACAGGAATACCAGTTACAGGGATACCAGTAACAGGGATACCAGTAACAGGGATACCAGTAACAGGGAAACCAGAGCTCCCTTCGCTCTGCCCTGGTTCAGAACCATGAGCTGGACATCGTGAACCACGTGGGTCTGATGAGCTGACGTAGGAATTTATGTTCATAATGAAGCATGTTAAAGCCGCATTGTCTATCATCAAATTGATCAGGTACCCATAACACACACATAATTTCCCCAACCAGCATACTGTATACCATTGAATAATACGAATTACAATACTCCTATTATACGTATACGTCGAAGAAATAAAACCCCAGGCGCAAAACTATTAATAAATTTTCAGTCAAAAGTTTAGAAAAAGTTAAGTGTATGCTTAGTGCGCATTACTGTCCGCCAAAAAGAGATTCAGCAAAGAACAGATACTTAGATTATTCGATAGTTTAATTACCTGATCAAATTTTTCCTAGATCGTTCAAAATTTGTTGTCGAGGAACAATGAGGAGAAAAAACATTAGGAATCTGACGATACAATCGCAGTTAAAAAATATTTTTTACAAATTTACAAAATGGGCACAAAGCTTCAGTCTCCCCTCTTTTTTTCACTAATTTTTAAGAAAAAACAATTAATGTGAATAAATTCTTAGTTGATTTACTCACGATAGGACAAAAATGAAAGGATGAATTACTGCAAAATAATCTCCAGCACAGTTTTTTTGTTCCATCAACAGCCACATTCTTTCTGAGAAGCACTAAGCTTTCGTTTAATTTTGGTTTTAATTTTTACTCGACGGCGCGTAGAGGCCGTGGGTTGAAGCCACAATGAAGCCCTCAGAGACATTGGCGGGCGCTGCATTTTTGTGATAAGGCAACAGTAGTACAGAGCCCAGACCTTAGTGCTGGGAGCTCCTTTTCTCAGGGATACAGGCTAGCGTGCTCCTGCACTGCAAACTAGACACAAGGGCTCTATCCTTTTCTCAGGGACACAGGCTAGTATGCTGCTGCACTGCAAACTAGACACAAGGGCTCTATCCTTTTCTCAGGGACAAAAGCTAGCATGCTCCTGCACTGCAACTAAGACTTTATCCTGATCTCAGGGACACAGGCTCAGGGACCCCCTCACCACTGCAGCTGCTGCAACAGATGCCCCTGACCACTGCAGCTGCTGCAACAGATGCCCCTGACCACTGCAGCTGCTGCAACAGATGCCCCTCACCACTGCAGCTACTGCAACAGATGCCCCTCACCACTGCAGCTACTGCAACAGATGCCCCTCACCACTGCAGCTACTGCAACAGATGCCCCTCACCACAGCAGCTACTGCAAAAGATGTAGAACTTTATCAATACAAGAATAGAGCCTTGTTTTCAGTGCAGCACCACCCTAGCTTATGTCCCTGAGAAAAGGATAGCTAGACACAGTTTTCAGGCAGTGGTGAGCGTACGTGTGTAGTTTAACAGGTATGTGTGGAGTGGAACGAGAACGTGTACGTGTGTAGTTCAGCAGGAATGTGTGTAGTGCAACGGGAACGTGTACGTGTGTAGTTTAACAGGAATGTGTGTAGTGCAACGGGAACGTGTATGTATGTGTGCAGTGTAACAAGCACGCTAGAGCTTCTTCAGGAGAAAATAACAATTGTATTGCGGTAACAATTTCTATTTTTACATTGAATTCACGTGTTTGAAAAATCTAATTCGTGATTTTTTAAACTTTTAATACAGCTAGAGGAGCGGGATACTACTCCTGTTTTAACTGAACTTGAAGCTCATAAGATAGAACTTCTATGATAAATTTCCGGTCTGTTGACAATTTTTGCGAAATTTTAATCCATACTGGATAAAAAGTCTACCAGTTCGTAAAAAAATATTATATTGTATTTTTTTCATTCTAGCTCAGTTGCAGTTGTTTCTAAATTAAGATGTGACTTGCAAACTCCTGCAAGCATAATTGTATTGTGTATGAAATGAAACTAGTGTTGTACCACGGGGAAAATCTCAACGCCCGAAAACTTTCAGTAACAGTAAACAGCAACGTTAGGAGGTACAGGATCTTGCACTCGTGAAAATATCACACAGTGTAATTTTTCAAAGCTGCAGCTCGAGTTGCACTTTAATTTACAGTTAATTACTGTAGGAACATCAATCTAACTTCACTAGAACTCTCTCACGCCATGTAGGTCAACTAACAGCGACACGTACACGCACGAGCGCGTGCGAAAAGTCAGCATGAAAGTGACACCGGCGTATCCTGAATACGAGATTCGATAAAAGGACAACCAGGCGTTCGTGGGAGAATTCCCACGTGATGGCTGGGCTGAAAGCTTTTCCCACGAGCGTATTCCCATAATGGACGGCGGAACAAAGTGTCAGGAGAGTCCCGAAACTGCGGATTATTTTCGTGCGTTGCATGGAGAAGACGTCCATGTTGCTTCGGAATTGATAGCTTTCTCGCTAAAAATAGCCGGGTTCATTGAGGTAGGATATTGATTATATAGAAACTTTCGTTTGAAGTATAGTGTGTAAAAACTGTTCAGAACTTAATCAACTTACAGTACCCCTCAAAAGTTTAGGAGACATCATAGAGAAATACAAAATGTCTGAATACAAATGTTTAAAGAATGATGTTATACGCCGATGTAAATAATGAGAAATACAAATGTCTAAATTATGTTATTAAAAACAAATTTTAATCTTAGTCGTAGGTAAATTATTTTTGAAGTTTTAAAATGTTACAGAAATGACACGCTAAATATTTTCAACGTCAAAACTAGGAATTGTAGCATTTATTAGTCCGTTAGCCCTGTTATAAGCACATTCACCCGGTAAATAGAAAAGCAAATCAGTTACGAACTTCAGGAGCACGTTGTTGCACTTCATGAACAATGGATTGGGTGAAGGAACGTTTCTGATAATTCAAAAATATTTTTTACTTCACTGAATAATGTTTTACGCCGATGTAAATCTCGTAAGTCGACACACTCTATGGCACAGGCCTGTTGTCCCCGTGTATGCTAAGTATATCAATAGTCACATAACGCCCTCGGAGAACTGCAAGAAAGCTGGTTGCAGGTGTGCTTACAGGTATCACAGATACGATTGGTAGATTGCTACGTAAATGTGATATTTTTCGGGCTCACCGAGAAAAATTCCACTTCTCAAAGTGACTCATGTTGAGGCTCGTCTGACTTTTGTCAAAGGATCTGTAAATAGGCGAAGTCTTTTAGTTGATTGAAAAAAAAGTTCAGTGGGAACTAGCTAACAAAATGGAGACAAAAAAGGTAGCTTCCGTGCCGAAGAATATCAAATCTGTAGTCAAATTTAAAGGTTAATCCATCATGGTATGGACTTGTTTTTTTATCATCAGGTGTTGGAAGAGGGAAATTAGTTCATAAGGAAATGAAAACAAAATAATACAAAGGAATTTTGACAAAAAATCTGCAATCTCGCTCCCGCTCACTGAATTTGAAACCAGGTTGAATTTTCAAACACGGCAATGCTCCAACACACACCACAAAATTAACAACGAGTTTGTTTATTAAGAACAGGATTGAAGTTTTGGGCTTACCAGATCAATCCCCGGACCTTGACCAGTTCAAAAATTTGTGAACGCTACTGAAATTAATGATATTCAAACGAAGTCTTACCAACTGACCCAACATGAAAGAATTATGCTAGGAAAAAAGGTTTAATATCAATCGGAAAACCGGCTACGAATTTGTCAGAGGTTATACAAAACATCCTCTTGTAGGTATTGACAGTAGAGGTCATGCTTCAAAATACTAACACTTTAATTAATAAATGTATCCTAAACTCTACTGTCACTTTTTTTACTTTTTAACGTTTAATTTTTTTCGTACTTTTTCCGATTTCATTGAATCTCTTGCAACTCTTATTTTCGATTTTATTAAATTTGTTGCACAATACTTTATATATAAGAAAATTGTATTAACTTTCATCAATTATAACTATTGAAATCTGTCTCTTTCATGATGTAAACCCAACTGTTCCGTTATCCTGTATGAATGTTAATATGTATATTAAACATGTGTAACAAGTAAATACATACCTGCATAATTAATTAGTGCAAAACTGCATAGTGTGCGCTGTATAACAATACGTCAAATTATTTCTGTAAAAACATTAAGCTATTTTTACGAGACCTTTATATGTATACAAAGTTATGCGCATGTAAATTGATCTTCGTCCATGTACAGGGTGTCCAAGCGTTACAGGACCCGAAAACCAACTGACACAACTCAAAAATTGGGCTTCGAGTTTTTATTGTGGTATCTACTATACAATGCATGTATTACTTGTATTTCAAGCTTTGTTTTGTGGATACCGCAATAAAAACTCAAAGCCCAATTTTTGAGTTGCGTCAGTTGATTTTCAGGTCCCGTAACGCTTGGACACCCTGTACAAATATGTATAAACATGGAGAAAATTCTGTGGTTCCCCAGTTCTCCCAGTTTTCCACCCTTCCCTTCATGTACTGAGCTTTTTTTACTCCAGTCTTCTTGCAACGCAATGCCTAAAGCTTATCCCCAGTTGATCACAGTTTGCTGCAGTTCACCTGCTTTACCACAGTTCAGTACAGCCAGGCCACGACCAAATGGTCTCAGTGAAGTACTTCAATTTAACGCAAGGTTTCATGAAGCCACTGATCGGAGAGGCACGGCTCCCATCCACAGCCCACTTTCCTTGCTGGGACACTAGAGCGGCCTGGATTATTTCAGCCAATAACGGAGCTACAAACGTGTTCTAAACTTTGATAACTGTCTTTTTTCAGAGATATTACTGTGTTGTGTTGTACCTGTGTTGTGTTCTATGTTGTCTGCACTGTGTTTTGTGTTAACTCAACTAACTGTGCTTTTGCATTTACTGTGTTGTTTTATGTGTTAACTAAACTAACCGTGTTCTTGCATTAACTAGATTATATTCTGTATTAATTCTACTCACTGTGTTCGTGCATTAACTGTACTGTCTTGTGTTAACTCTAGTAGCTGTGTTTTGTACTAAGTCTACTAACTGCGTTAATGAACTGTAAATTTTGTTTTTTGTTTTAACTACATTCACCATGTTCTTTTGCTTCTTTACTTCTTTGTGTTCTTGCATTAAATGTCTTGTTGTAATTAGGCACCGCCTGAGCGGAGTTCACACCACAAGCACATTCTAAATAATTATTTTCAGCCATGACTTTCCGTAGCAGCATGATAGCTAAAAATATTTCTGTTCTAAGTCAATAGAAGAAAAAATATTTATCGTGTTCAGTATCCTGATTAATTAAGAATGATTCGAAGCGACATGTATGTACATAAATATACAAGCACGGTTCACATACAGTCACGTAGAACTGATTTGTGGCGGGTTTCTTTTTAAATCGCTCATAAATCATGAGTGAATGAGGGATAAAGATTATTGCCATAAAAGACGCTAATTTGATTTAATAAATTCCTGCCCGTTCATGATTATATTGTAACCCGTATCACGCTTACGGAAAGGTCATAAATTCCTGCCGGTTCATGATTATATCGTAACCCGTCTCACGTTTACGGAAAGGTTATAAATTCCTGCCCGTTCATGATTATATCGTAACCCGTATCACGTTTACGGAAAGATCATAAATTCCTGCCCGTTCATGATTATATCGTAACCCGTATCACGTTTGCAGAAAGGTCATAAAATCCTGCCCTTGCATGATACGAGTACATCACGTCCCGTATCACGTTCACGGAAGGGAAGTAAATTCTGACGTCGGATGTGGTTGTACGAAAATAGGAAACTCGGGTTAAGGAAAGTCAACGTAATTTGTTAGTTTTTAATAAATAGTGTTCATGATTGGTATTTTCTGTATACATGATAGAAATAGTCCCTAACAAGGTTTAAATTAAATAAAAAATATTGTTTAAATTATGAAAGTAATATCAAATAATAGCACAAGCATGTGAGCAATCGTTGTTCTTCAGACAATGTGCTTGATCTCTTCCACCCAAAAAAATATTTCACATTGTCACTAAATGAGTATATGCCTCGCAATTTAGTGATCGTTAAAAGTTATACTCGTATGAGTGAAACTTTTCTTTTTCTCTATCGACTATGCAATAACTTTTCCCCAATCCCAATCTCTAGATAAAACAACTAAATTTTAGATATGAGAGTCATGGGATCTCCTGTGAATTTAACCTAAACTTGCATAATTTCCACCTCTTCCACTACCCAGCTGCGGAAGCCAGGCCTCCACCCAGCGCTGCAGCTCCAGACGACAGCAATGCCACCAAATCCACCTTGCAAGCATGGAAGTGCCTGTCACATGATCCATCCATGTAGCCGATCTCCTCCGCTATCATGTACTCTACCAATGCTGGAGATCCGTCTCCGTAGCCAGCTCTGTTGTATAAATAAGGAAAATATTCTCTTTAGCACATGAGCTCTTTGTTTAACAGCTCTGTGTTTAACAGTTACTTTTTTAACGTAGAGTTTGAAAATGTTTTGGAAATTACTCAATCTCAGAGTTCGTGACACGCAACACAGCATTTTCACTAATACGTCTCCAACACGCAAAACTAACAAGTATTTTGTCAAAAAATTATTCTTTTAGCATGGAAATATATTTTTCTTTTCAAACAGAATTGTATGAACCTTTCGCACTTTTTCCTAAAGACATATGCAAAGACAAGTGACTAATACTTCAGTATTGTGCGCCACATTGAGCAGCAGCACAAGCACCTCTGCCCAGTAACACAATACTGCAATATGAGTTTCTCGAGTGTACGAAGAGATTCAATATCTTACAGTTTGTTAAGCGAGGTTAACGTCTCGTGCATATTGTCTAACGTAATTATTATACTGCAGTACATGGAGAAAACCTCCTTTGTGCAATAATACACTCCGTTAAGCAAGATTTACTCCAAATAAAAATTCTTTTAGGATTCAATACTGAAAAAACGTTTGAAATTAGTTCAGTTACAGGGCTTCCACATGATAATTGTATCGTTTTTGTCACTAAGTTAGTATTCTTCAATACCTACGATTAAATGAGAAGACCTGGGTAAATTATTCTCGCCATCTTAGCTTATCAACATCAACAGTATATAATAAAACACCAGATGTATACTTACATATATATAAATTTATGTTTTTGTGTGTAATTTCTTCTATGTTATTACAATGGAAATCTCCCTTAAATACTGGTAGATAAATACGTAGACTTTCAGGTATATAGATTATTAACCGCTGAAGTTAAATCCGTAGACGTTCTGATTAGGTCTGAGAATCTGTTGCGTTGAGTTTTTCCTTTAAATGCATGATATTAAAACTCATTATTTATAACGAGTATACGTACACACTAGTGTATTATAAAAATCGGTGGTGAAATGTTGGAGCTCGCACCAAATGTTGAGAGCGCACGGGAAATTGATAGCAATTTTAAGGTGTATTTTCAAACCGGGGAGCAAACTCCGCG
Organism: Trinorchestia longiramus; assembly: GCA_006783055.1. Classification (NCBI taxonomy): domain Eukaryota; kingdom Metazoa; phylum Arthropoda; class Malacostraca; order Amphipoda; family Talitridae; genus Trinorchestia; species Trinorchestia longiramus. Next base: position 9,767 of record VCRD01003321.1, on the reverse strand, counting down.
GATTTATTTTACAGGGCCTGATTTTTGAGTCATCATTTTGAGGGAAAATGTCATTTTATGGGTCACAAACACATAGGATCACTAATTTAATAACTATACTTTAATGATGTAGAATCACCGTCAAATGAAAATTGACAAACTAAATCATACCTACCTACTAAGGGCGTTGTAATACTAAGTTGTTATGGTTTCAATATGTAAAACAATTATTTTTAAATCGCAAAGCATGTGCTTATTCTTTGAACAAAACTAATGGTGTCTAAGTAAGAATAATAGCCTTCTTCCAAAAAAGGAGCATTGAAAATAAGTTTCAAGGTTTTTGTACCACTATACAACAAGAAACAAATAACAATGATAAATTTACAAAGAAAACGTACGTTGGTAGATGGAAAATATTTCATTCGAGCCTCTAAACCTCTTTCTGGTAAATGACGAACCATATGCTTTTGAAAATGAGCAGTCTATTTAGTTTATCTTTTTGGTTTAGAGTATGAGTAATCATTCTAACTGGGAGTAAAGTTGTAAATTAATTAACTAATCTTCCAGTTTGTACGTCATGAATTGAATAACATTGTGTTTATATCATGGAAATGTTGCCTTCATATCAATACTATAATACTCCTAGTACTTGCTATACGCAGCAGGAAGTCAATTTTTTTACAAATGATAGTGCATTAAAAACAACACCTAACAATCCAGCCTCATAAAAACCTCACGTAGTAATGCCTCATTGTCCCGACTATGTTTCCCTGGAACAGATATTCCCAGACTCACGCTAGGAACAAGTTTACCATCTCGCCCAACAGTCCAAACTCCGTGAGAGGCTCAGCAGCAATCTCACACACCGCCTTCAGCAAGCACCAGCGTCCGGGCAGCCCGGCACTGGGGAGAGCATTTGAAGGATTTCATTACCTGCTACTGACTGCTATGTACAGGGTACGGCAACATAACTTCCTTTTTTCAAAGGCAGTTCCTTTCAAAAAAAGGAAGTTATGTTGCTGCACCCTGTATATGTAGGTGTAAGTGGATAATGTAAAATTGACAGTTCGGGGATCAGAGTAACAAAGTAACTGAATTTTGAACGTAGACGTAAACAAACAACAAACAAACAAAACAAAAACGTATATTTCCAATAAAGTTGGTACATAAGAAATGTAACATCATTGGTTTTTAAAAAAAAAGTCTGTGGCTGCTAGATGATTATGGTCAGGGTCCAACCAAAAAATAGAATTCATTTATAATTTAATCGTTATGGAAAATTGTATTACACTAATGTACAAAAAACGCGCGCCAATAGCATTTGACTTACCTGTCAAAGGTTTTTTCGATGGACAAGAAGCCCAAAAGCCTCTGATGGTCCAAGGGAGACATGATGACGGCAACTGCATCCGGTGGGAGGTCATGGAGTGGTTCTTGCCATTCACTGCCCTCATCTTCGTACGCTTCCCCCCCTAGAGTGAGGTTGGGGTTGGAGTACGAAAAACTAGATTGCGTGAAAATTTCTAAATTGTGGGTTTTGTTTTTATCGGAACTGTGACCTTCCAAGTCTTTACTGAGACTGCTGTAGGAGCTGTCCCCATTTTGTTCCCCACCTGCGGCCGGAACTCCAAAAGTGAAACCTAGTTCTGAATGTGACTGTGGGGGTCCGTAAAGATCTGGAGGGGACTCTGAGGGCCCGTTGCTCTCTGGAGATGATTGAGGCGGCCCGTAGCTTTCTAGAGGAGACTGAGGTGGACTGGAGCTCTGTGGGGGAGATTGAGGTGGGCCGTAACTCGCTGGAGGAGATTGAGGTGGACCGTAACCCTGTGGGAGAGATGGAGGTGGGCCGGAACTCGCTGGAGGAGATTGAGGTGGGCCGTAACTCGCTGGGGGAGATTGAGGTGGGCCGTAACTCGCTGGGGGAGATTGAGGTAAACCATAATTTTCCTGGGACAGTTCAGGAGGACCGTAATCTTCATGGGTTGAAGAACCGTATATCACTGTATCTGGACGTGGGGCTCCGTAACCTTCTTTCTTGCCTTTAGGAAACTTGAAAACATCTTTCAAGCCTGTGAAGATCAGTTTCTCCGATGGAAGCTGGATGACGAACGCGTACTCAATGTATTTCCCCAGTACTGACATTATAAAAGAAAATCACGATTAAATTTAAAAATTATGGATAATTTTATTAATAAAGTTTGAACTTGAAAATTGCATGCAAACAATCTAGGGTATAATAATCTGCAGTTCCTCAAAAGACATTCTGCTTAATTACGTCTTAACACTTTAATCTGAACCTATATTTCGTCACTTTGTCATGGTGTTGAAAAGGTTCTGTTATAGAGCAGATTGAAAGACTGAAAGATTTAAGTAATAAGGGAGAAAAACATGCTACGTCTAATGCATAACAGGACGAAATTAGAAGTGAGAGAACGACATGTTTTAAGTATCCTTGGGTGTATCCCGTGTCGAGTGGCGAATGCAAATGGTACTTCTAAAACTCCCAGACCCCAATTGAGCTTAACGGTGATCTAACAAAAGTTGTCAGATTTCTGAATTCTCCAGATGAATCGCACTCACACCTATGAAATTAAATTAAAATTAAATTTATAAAGAAGCACTACGGCTGAGTATTTTGTACACGACCTCACACACATAAATCGGCGACTAAGATGCACTCATGTGATGCATGGTTAATAAAAAACAGAACATGGTAGTTAACTTCAAAATTATTTACCTATCCATACAACTTCGCGAAGATAACAAAAAACGGAGTTTAGAAATCTGGAAGGAAATAGTTTGCCGATATTGCTCGACAGATGTTTAATTATTAAGAAAGAAAAAAATACGTAAAAATTTTTCAATAAAATTGTGTTTTAAACTGATTTATGATGTACAAACCCAAATCAAAATGACAAAACCTATAAAAAAACTGCCTCACAAATACTCGATTGCTGTGAATTTGTGGAATAAAACAATTTATTTTTAAAGTGACTCACGTTTGTTGCCAGAGTAGAGACTCCCGATTGGAATATCTATTGCCGTCTTCAAGGAGAGAGTGGAACCGTCTGGAAAAGCCAGGTATCTTCTCTGGCGGGACTTCACCTGGCGGTATAAAAGTGCTCCAAGTTCACCTAGGCAAATAATACTAAGTCTTTACTGCAACTGCAGACTTTACTCTCTGAGTTGGTTTTGTAAATGTAAATATGAATAACGCCCAATACATTACATCCGGTACCCCTTACATCCAGGGTACCTTACATCCAGAGCACCTTACATCCAGGACACCTTACATCCAGGGTACCTTACATCCAGGGCACCTTACATCCAGGGCACCTTGCATCCAGGACACCTTACATCCAGGGCACCTTACATCCAGGACACCTTACATCCAGGGCACCTTACATCCAGGGCACCTTACATCCAGGGCACCTTACATCCAGGGCACCTTACATCCGGGACACTTTACATCCAGGACACCTTACATCCAGGGCACCTTACATGCGTATAGGAGGCACTGTACACAAGCATGGTAACTGGCGTGCAAGGTGATAGGTTCTTCTGAGAGCTGTAAAAGCTAAAAGTTGCAATGTAGTCTTGAGTGCAATAACAAGTTCTATAATTAATAAAACTCTTCTTTAAACGGGAAATAATTAAACCAAACCTTCACTTTATAAAATAATTTCGTTAAAAAACTCTATGAGGGTCAGAATTCAGTATATGTACATCTATGGTGGACCGCGATGCCCTAAAATTTTTTTCAAGATTTCCTTCCCTACTCAGCATTACCAGCCTGCCACTTGACTCTCAATTCTCGGATACTAGTGGCACGGAGCCGACGAATTTCATTGCAGTGACGTTGACGTTCTGCTCACTGTCTAGGATATAAAATAAACATACTTTGCCCGTATTTTAATAGCACTAAACTTGTTTGTACAATGATATGAGCTCTTGGAGGATCCCTGCACGCAGTTGCAACAGCCTCAGAAAAATTCTGACGTGAAGTTCTCATTCATGAAATATATTTAGCGCGTGCCGAAGTTATGTTCGCTAATCTATGTATCCTAAAGCGAACAATACATTAACACATGAAGTACCAGTGAATATATAAAACATAGATTGATATGTTCACCTACTATAACCAAATTTAATACAAATCTACTCCTAAGAATAACATAATTTTCAATCGAGAGTCGCGGCCACTGCTCTATGAACTGAAACTGAACTAAATTTTTATTTAAAATATTTTCCACTGACTGAATTGGAGACACTCACCGGCTCTAGGACCTCAGTTCGCAAGGGATTGAATGGCATTGAGCTGGGAAGCAGAGTCCCCACGTCCCCCCTTGTGAGGCTGTGCAGCCCCCCGCATGCCGACGCTTCCCTGAAGCCCCTTGAAGTTTCGATAGCTACGCTTCCTTCGCTGTTCAGGCTCGTGCCCTCTACGTATTCAGAGCAAGCCAAGCAAATTATGCCGGCTACAACGAGGCAAGTTCGGGCACGGACGAGAAGACGTGTCTCACTGCCAGGTTTCAAGGGAAAAATTGAAGCAATCGCTATAAAATTAGGAATATATTGCGATGGAGAGACGCAGTCGAACAGCATTAAGGAGCGCACAAGTTTCGAGAAGGTTGGACGTGCGATGCCGGGTGCATGCGCACGACACAACTTGTCGTTGCGCACAAATTCATTGGAAATTCTCGTGTTTTTCGGGCTGATCATACCGGAGATTGGCGAGCTTCCTCCTGCACTTGCCCGCATCGTTAGTTGAGAGGCTAACGAAGCCTAGTCTAAAAGAAACTGCAAGTCGATCACCGAAAACGGGTCAACACTACAATTTCTTCGAAGGATTCCAATAGCAGAGCAGAAGGGATTGAGCTCTATTGGAGGGGCAAGGCCTGCAAACTTGGGCTTTTCCGTAATTTTTGAAGGCCACGCAATTATGCAAATGCACCAGGACTCAAGATCGAGCCCAACGAAGCACGGATCTCTGCCTCGTCGCCAATGAAGACGCGTGTGTCGAATTATAGAACGTGGCAGCAGCAGGCTGACAGACATGTGAGATCACGACCTGTTGGGAGTACGCAGCATCACAATAATGGCTCCTGGCTTAGCAGGGAAGGAGGAATGGAAGAAAAAGACTTTGATGCAAAAGATGAGAGGCAATGGATCTACGAAATAGAGATTTTATGATTAGGACATTTAGGGGGAAAAATCCCTTCTTGGCATAAATATATGATATAAATCTTGAAGAATAATAGAAATATTTTGTTTATATGTTTATTGATTCATTTATTCAAGAAGTATTCACAGTGATTAATATATACTAGTATGTATACATAAAACATGCGAGGGCTGTTTTTTTCAACCTCCGGTGAACTATAAGAAAGGCACAAGATTTACACAACATAATTATTTTATTGCCATGAGTATTGCCAGGTCTTACTTATTTCTCTACATGATTGTCAAATCGAATACAACCCAATTACCCGAGGTACGGGCAATTGAACATGGCCGCTATGATCGATGCTCCCACCAAATGTGAGTTACGAAGTGTAATCCATTTTCTGCAAGCAGAAGGACGTAGTGCTGCTGAAACTACTGCAGAATGAGCAAAATGTTCGGTGATAACTTGATGAGTGAGGGTAGTGCACGGGAATGGTGTAGAAATTTGAAGAAAGACAAACCGATGTTCGTGAAGAAGGAGGACAAGAACGCAAGTGGTTGTGAACTTGCGCTCGTGTCCACCTTCTTCATTGACGTCGGTTTGCCTTTCTTTAAATTTTCTACACCCTTTACGTACACTACCCTCACTCATAAAATTATCATTGTACACTTTGAACATTGTGCGATAGATTTCAGTAGCACAACGTTCTTCTGCTTGCAGAAAATGGATTACACTTCGTAACTCACATTTGGTGGGAGCATCGATCGTAGCCGCCGTGTTCAATTGCAGGTACCTCTAGCAATCTGGCTGTATTCGTTTTAGCGATTATGTAGAAAAATGAGTGAGACCCTACACGTCTTTTAGCAATAAAATTATCATGTTATTTAAATTTATCTTTTTTATAGCCCATCTGAGATGGAAAAAACAGCTTTCGTATATACACATCGTACATATATACCGCAGTCATGCTCCCAGTTTTAAACAACTGCATTGCACAAAGTCCTCCCGTAAAACCAAGGACGATGCAAAAGAAATTTCAGTCATAGTGCATACAAACGTAAAAATTTATTCCCAGTAATTAATTTACATTGAAGCCATCTCATTAGAGTCTGAAGTGGCACAGCCACACAATCGAGCGACTTTTATTTTTGTAAAAAGTATTTGAAATAACGTCACAAAACATTTATCCTCAAATACGACAGTTTCAATCAGAAAATTCCACAGTTCTTCGCTCTGTAATGGGTAAACTTTGGTCACTCATTGTACGTCAGCTCAAAATAAATGCTTTCATGAGCTCATTTTTCTAGAAGTTTTGCTCACAACTTAATTTTGTTTGTAAAAGTTACTTAAAACTGAGCAAACTTTTGTGACCAGCAAACGTTGGTTCGTGCGTTGCGCTGCAGCAATTTACAGAGTTCTTATTTGTTTTTCTATGAGCTTGCATGGCAACACGGACAAATAATCTCTTGGTATGCCCAAAAGAGGAAGAAAAAATACTTTGGTATTTTGTAAACAATACTATGTAATAATTACTTCTTTGTGCTCTTGATCATAAATTGTTTGCTTAGTTTCACATTACAAAATCTATTAAGATTTACTGTGCACATTCATGCAACAAAACTTTCCAACTTCCTGCATTCGTTTTCCTCATGGAACCTTACACAAACTGTGCGAGGGACACAAAAAAATTCTACATATCCTTCTTAAAACTTAAGTTTCCAGCTAGTGTCATGTTACTATCATACAAGCATATGCTGTAGCTGCTTATTGGGGCTGATGTATGAGTGTACATAAGGGCGCATAGATGAATATATGTACATGTGCCAGTGTCAAAATGACTAAAAATCCTCACTGTTTGAACATGTTTGTCCCCACTTACATGACATGTTCAGTCACTGAGGTGCTACGTAATTTATTTCGTGGAAAGAAGCCATCATTAATTGTTTTTGTAAAATCATGATGCTTGTGTATAATTATTACACCTGCTGATTAATTTCCTATTATGATCGTCTCCCAAAATTATCGTTGTTCAAGTATCGTTATCTATGTTTCAGCTTCTTTTTGTATCAATTTAAGTTTGTTGAATCATCTGATTTGATAGGACGTTATTTTTGATAGTTCTTCATCATTGATGGTTCCTCCTCAATGAAAAGTAAACTAGCTATGATCAGTCGACATCACTGATATATCACTACCGCAGATGAATGATTGTTTCAAGTCTATTACAACTCTTATAACTCATCATTTTGAGCGAGTAGCAGGTCATCGAGGCGATTTCGTCAGTTCTATCAGTTGTCACACTCATTTTAAAATTTCTGGTTAGTAATTGAGGTGTATAGTAACATAGTGACGTAAGCGACACTTCGGGCAAAATCAGGATTATTATACCACCACCTGCGTCTCGACGTCAGCTATCTGGGGAAGTTGTGGGACAATAAAATCGAGGCGTGTGGTAAGGTTGAAAGTTTGCGCAAACAACATTACAATACGTCGCAGGTGACGTGGAGCTTCAGGGGACTCCTATTATCTTACAATCTTGTCTTACCTTTTAAAGATACTTACCTTGGTGTATGAACAAACAAACAATATCTTTGGGGTCTCTGACGAAATTTTGCAGATTCGGAAAAATTTTTGCTTTATTTTCTTACTATCCTCATCATTACCATTGGTCTATTATCGTATTATCTTGTCACACTCACCTGTTAAAGATACTTACCTTGGTGTATAAAGTAACAAACAATACCTTTGGTTGGTCTCTTTATAGGTTTTCGAGGTGTTATTGATATTTTTGTGCAATGTGGTACACCAATTTGTTGAACGGTATGAATTTTAATTGGAGAAAGACGCAGTCATCGTTTCATATTTCAGAGTGCATACATAACTTAATTATTTCACATAAATAGCATGATTGTAGACATGCTCACAGTCATTTTAAGATCAATCCTAGCTTCTTAACATAATTCATTGCAGACATATCTCATTCCGAAAGTTGCAAAACTTTGACTGAGTTTTTCTCAAGCTTTTGTTTGTGGCGCTTACGTCATTACATATGTTACTATACGCTTCAATCTCCCTAAGTCTTTTTTCAATTGCAGATGCCCCGAATATCAAATTGCGGCACCTCACAGACCACAAGAAATCCTTGTCTTGGTCACAGCATATTTTACGTTAACAGACGTCAAATTTTCACTCAAAACTTGAATTCAGTGACAATTTTCCAGCACACTAATGTCATTTGAAGTTACAAAGTCGTCCGCCAAAACAGTCACAATAACAGCATTTCTCAGCATTTTTTGGATTAAAAACAAGTGTGCGCTGTCACAGCGGTCCTTAGCCATGCGTCCAATTTTTTATGATAACCTTGTTTTGTGTGACCTGTCACAGCTTTTTCAGCTGTTATCACTGGTTTACCCCTACCACATCATGCCACCGGCGTTTCCTCTTGCTTTCGGACTCCGTCATAAGTGGACAAGACGCGGGGTCAAGTCCATTCAAGGCGGCATTCACTTAATGTGCCCACACACATTCTCCATTCGCTGCAGTGCTTACCTATACTGTCGGTAGGCCTTTTCACTCCATGCATCAATTCAAACTAACCATTGGTGCAATTCTTACAAGGTTTGTGTTTGTTTAAGAGCTCAAGAGATTTTTAAAGACGTTGCTCCTTTACTCGCTCCATCTGCCTAAACTCCTGCTCCCCAGACTCCACCTCCCTCGGCTTTCAACACTTCACTCTACCCACAAAATCTCTCATTACGCTTTTACTTAAACCATTAGCTCGTAGTGCTGAGAGCTTTGAATAAATTTGGTACCCGTCCTAGAATATAATTAATCAATAACTTACTCCGTTTCATACCATGACGTAGGTTGAGCAGTGCATTCATATACAGCGACACAATAACAAATGAGCAAGAACACAACTTACAACACAAAGATGAAGTATCACAAGCAGCTACAGAAAAATGAACATAATGAATGAGCGAAGCTATTCTATCAAAATCGGCTCTTAAATCCGGAGTGCAAAGGAATAATTTTTTGAGATCAGATTTCCTTTATTCAAAGTCGTACAACCAACCTTCCAAGGTAACAGGTAACAGATCCCTCCAAGGTAACAGGTAACAGATCCCTCCAAGGTAACAGGTAACAGATCCCTCCAAGGTAACAGGTAACAGATCCCTCCAAGGTAACAGATAACAGATCCCTCCAAGGTAACAGGTAACAGATCCCTCCAAGGTAACAGGTAACAGATCCCTCCAAGGTAACAGGTAACAGATCCCTCCAAGGTAACAGGTAACAGATCCCTCCAAGGTAACAGGTAACAGCAGGTAACAGACCCACCAAGGTAACAGGTAACAGCACTCGACACACGCATCCACCTGAAAGCCTCACCAGCGAAGGAGCCCAGCGTTTTATAGCGTGCAGGAGCAGCGCTGTAACACTGCAACACTGCAACACTGCAACGCTGCAGCACTGTAACGCTGCAACACTGCAACGCTGCAACACTGCAACGCTGCAACGCTGTAGCACTGCAACACTGCAACGCTGCAGCACTGCAACGCTGCAACACTGCAACAGTGCAACGCTGCAACACTGCAACACTGCAACACTTCAACACTGCAAC
>VCRD01003320.1:0-60880 GCA_006783055.1 Trinorchestia longiramus | reverse complement strand
TTGTCTTACTGTGTCTTGTCTGGGTCTTGCTTTGTCTTACTGTGTCTTGTCTGGGTCTTGCTTTGTCTTACTGTGTCTTGTCTGGGTCTTGCTTTGTCTTACTGTGTCTTATCTGGGTCTTGCTGTCTTACTGCATCTCGTTTGGGTCTTGCTGTCTAACTGGGTCTTGCTCCTACTCTGTTCTCTGGGTCTTGTCTGGACAGCGTCACGTTGATACCTGATATGCCCCTAATCTTTGCTATTCAAGGCACTTGTAAGTGCATACCTGACCCATGCTCTTGTCTCATTTCTATTTGTTTTGTTTGTTGAACAAGCTATTTTTGCCAGTCTATACTGGTTGATATTCAGATCTGTTCGATGGAATTTCAGTAATGGATCTCAGTTTTACAAAGCTGACTAGAGACATCTGAAATTTAGCTATTTTGTATCCAGTTCATCTGAATTGTAAAACAGAAGTCCACTATACAGAGGACCCAAAATAAAGTAAACAGAAATTTTATTATGTTTTACTGGTATCTAGAATACCAATTGCATGCTCAAGAAAGATGTTCTGTTTGCATCACCGGTGAGTCTGTTATTCTAGATCGGTGTTCTAAATACCATTAAATAATAATAAAACTTCTTTTGACTTCTTTAATGTGACTCTGTTCAAATAGGCTGTAAGAACTTTTTTGCGGGTCTGTGGTCTGTGGGGTTGACAGAGAACAAAAATTGACCTTTCCTCGTCAGTCTTATTTTGAATAATACCTGTGTTGCTCAACTATTTTTAGCTGATCTGAACAATGTTTTATTGTATTCTTTGAATTGAAGTAAAGCTCGCTAACATTTCGTATACTCAATTCACATGCAATTTTTTTTTGCTGCTCGACTTGGCAGTTTGATTTTTTGTTTTCGTTTAAGTATGCTGTACATCGTCCTCGTGCTGACTTAGTTCAAGAACTTCAGCCATGCGCACTCACTTGCCACCTCGTTACGACGAACACATTCACGTCGTGTACGCTTGTTGCAACTCTGCATTTTAAGCCTTCACCTCGGTTCTCTGTGCTTGTTTCGAGGGCAGTGAAGCGCTAGCGTTTTTTGCACTTAACAGACTTGAGTCGACTCATTTCACGGTGCACTTCTACATTTTGTTGTCGAGAGTTAATTATTTTTTATGAAATTTTTTGAAAAGATTGAGTATATTTTGAGCAACTGACGTTGATATATAGAGGCTATCATAAGTTGTCAGTATTCAGCATTAAATCGTTTGCATGAGCTAAGAAAAATATTGAGTGTTTTGTTTACATCTGATGAGTTAGTGGCGGGTGCCTAGTGATCACGTGGTCATGGAACTGTATTTTGATGTGGCTAGAAGTTTTTGCATCAGTAAAGCAACATGGAGACAGTCCTCTGCTCATTTCTTCATGTTCTCAAATTGATAATATTGTGGAAAAGGCCAGTGACACGTTAAAATTTTGTCAACCTTGTTATTTTTGTAAATTTTGAGGTGTTTCAGTTAAAGTAGACACCATTGCATTCTTGATTACATATGTTCGGTTGGACAGTTGCAGGAATAAAAAAGCCCGCTAAATATCTTCGTCATGATGGTCTTGCGAAAGCTATCGTATTTTCTACTCTATTTTAACCCTAAATTCTTCAAGTATTGATTCAGTTTTCTTATTAGCCTATCCAATTGCAAACATATACCTAAAAATATAACACTTCGACGTAAAAAAACTGAATCCTTCGTAGTTACAATCATGACATAGGCCTCAATTTTTTTTATAAATTTTCTTCTTAAATAGTTATTTCCATTGGAAGTAAATGGTTGGACAAACCGCTCTCACCCTGCTCCTGTATTGATGTGTCTTTTGTGTCTGGTTTCATTTTTCGTGGTCGCCGCGTCTAAGTCTGTCTTCCAACCCAGGGCTGCAGTCGTGAGGCCCTATTTTTTATAGTCCAAGCAATTATCAAGGCTTTTATTTTGCGTAGGTAAACTTTGCGTGTTGTATTTCTTCAATTTGTCTGCGTTTCTGTATTTGTAGCTCATCAACTCTGGCCGTTCCTTCAAACCTTTAATGTTAATTGTGGAGCGCTTCTATTTTGGCTTGCACTTCATTGTTTTGTCTTGTGGAACCGTCTTTGAGTTTGTTGTCTGCGCCGTTCATTACTTTGATGACCTGTGCTCAGCGTGCTGTACTGCACGAGGCGCTTTTCGTCAACGAAGGACATTAGCTTCACTTGTTTGTGTGTGTGTGTTGTGGCAACTGATGTGTTCCTCAAGACTGCCTGCCAGCTCAACTCTTCTTACAACACTTAATAGAGCTTTCACGCATTTATCGAACTGTAAATATGAGTAACTTGTGTGCCCGTCGTACGTCTGTGACAGTCATAACTTATCAGAAGATGTTAGCTTCTTTTATGGTGGTGTGTTCGCTGAGCAGTGAACATTAGCGTCCCTTGAGTGTGTGTATTGCGGTGACTTATGTACTCTCTGCAGTCACCGTGTCTAGTGCAATGACCGTGCGACAGCTTTGTTTCTTTTATGAGTCCTTTTGTGTGTAGTCAGGCTACGGGCTGCGTGCCTTATACTCATATCTTGGATAGGGAAACCTTTCTTTCGACAGAATCGCAGCAACAAAGGGGAATCCTTTTCTCTTTATTTAATTGTGGGTATGGAAAGGCTAAAATGAACTCTCAGAGACAGTACTGCTTCTGTGTTTTTGTGTGAATGTTGTATTCTTTCTACTATGTGATTTTGGAACATTCTTTTCGAACATTAATAGTTTTTTTGAATGACATCTTCATTTCTTCAGTGGTGTTTGACAAATAGAAAATTATTATTTTTTCACTTTGAAATTGAAGATGCCATTTGAATTCACTACTGTTTTATTTATAATCTCTTTTAACTTTCACAATGACTTGCTGGCCGCACTTCAGGGGCGCCAGTTGAATGATTCGCTTGATTGATGCTTGATTGGTTGATTTATTATGATCACTGTTGTTAAACTTGCAATGCTGGCCGCAGCAGAGAGAAGGTCGTGCTGATTACACACGCCAGCAGCCACACCAGTCATCACTTGACTTACAAAGCGAATACAAGTCTTCAAGATTTTCTTATTCTCAATGTTTGGTCGTACTGACAGAGGTGCAGTATAACATTCCTAGTTTTTAGCGCTATTTAGTGAAGCCTTGACGTGAGAGTGAAGTTCTTAATTGACGGTCAAACGTAATCTTTAAAAAAAATGGTCGACTTCGATTGGTCTTTGATTGGAATGTAGAACACTAGTGGTTGCACCTGAGCACAATTTTCCGAGAATATTGTCAAAATCTTTTATTCCTTAATGGAAGCAATATCCGGTAATCTAGTTGTTTGTCATTCTATTGAATTAGTTCGATAAAGTCGAGTAGGAAAAATACATGGGCTCACGTTCAGAAGACTGAATCACGAGAAAAGATAGTAAAAGAGAGGTCATGTGTAAATGGAACTAATACTGTATTTGACAGAGAAAGCTTCGTTGCCTTGCATGAAGTACCCCTGCTGCACGGTGTACTACAGTACATGTGCTGCACGGTGTACTACAGTCATGTGCTGCACGGTGTACTACAGTACATGTGCTGTACGGTGTACTACAGTACATGTGCTGCACGGTGTACTACAGTACATGTGCTGTACGGTGTACTACAGTACATGTGCTGTACGGTGTACTACAGTACATGTGCTGCACGGTGTACTACAGTACATGTGCTGCACGGTGTACTACAGTACATGTGCTGCACGGTGTACTACAGTACATGTGCTGCACGGTGTACTACAGTCATGTGCTGCACGGTGTATTACAGTACATGTGCTGCACGGTGTACTACAGTACATGTGCTGCACGGTGTACTACAGTACATGTGCTGTACGGTGTACTACAGTACATGTGCTGTACGGTGTACTACAGTCATGTGCTGTACGGTGTACTACAGTACATGTGCTGTACGGTGTACTACAGTCATGTGCTGTACGGTGTACTACAGTCATGTGCTGCACGGTGTTCTACAGTACATGTGCTGCACGGTGCACTACAGTACATGTGCTGCACGGTGTACTACAGTACACGTGCTGTACGGTGTACTAGAGTACATGTGCTGGTATTCGGACGAGTGCTTGTCTTCAGTCAACAGTTAGACTCCACTGCCACTCTTGATGTCCTGCCTCAGCCTGCATCCATGATGTCCTGCCTCAGCCTGCATCCATAATGTCCTGCCTCAGCCTGCATCCAATATTAATTATAGAGCTGTCCTCGGTCACAGCTTGCGAGGTACTCAGTGAACAGCGGTCTCGAGGCTCTCGCTTCATATACGAGTTTACTTGTAAATTTGCCGTGCCTGCAATCAGCGTCGCAGATCTGACTGATGTGCAGTGACTGAGTTCACCTCTTGCCGAGTGTGATTGGTTTTAGCTGCTGTCAAATGATTGAACGAATTTACGATCAGGAAATTGAGTGTATTTCAGACGGCATTTTTGGAATATGTCATGTGTTGTATGAATTACTGTCGAATGAAAGAGACGTACCATGGAATACTAGATTTTTCTTGTTCGCGTCTTCTCTTCCTGCTGAAAGCAAACATCTGAAGAGGACGTGAAAGCGATATGCAGATTATTAGGAAGCATATGCAATGACAGTCATGTTTCCCGACAGACCTGCTGGCCTCGTTCTCTACGTACCAGCAAAGATAAAATACATGAGAAGTTCAAAAGAAAAAACAAAAATGACTCCTACTTTCTCAAACGGATCAGAGTGCTTGTTTAACCCTTTAGCGACGAAAAGGACCATACGGTCCTCTTTTACGGTCTTTGGGAGAATTGTTCTAATAATTAAACAGTGAGCAATATGAGGTTGCTACTAGGTTTGAACGCTTCGGCATGTTACAGCGTCGTTCTTTTGGCTGCCTGGCTCTCAGCGTGCTTCATTGCATCAGTGTACAGACGGTTTTTGTGAGCTTAAATGTAGAAACTAGAAAAAGAAATTCGTCGCTAAAGGGTTAAAATGTGCTGATTGAGGGTTTATCAAGGTGATTATGGGTCGGTCTTTCAAGTCCCTTCCCTGTTTATAGCAGGATATGTAAAATGCAAGGTAAAATGTGGGTTACAATTCTATCGTTTGTGGCACTACAATTATGGTTCTCTTCGAAATCATTCAACCTTGAATGGCGTAATTTTACAGTGACAATTTAAATAAGTGTTGGTCACCAGGAAAACGTTCGTTATTAAATCTTTGATGTTTCTCCTAGACGTTTTCAATGAGGATTAGTGGTGTTGTGTGTACTTATAAGTCGCATATCAGGTTTTGGTTACACTTGCAGGAACTTCCAGGGTAGGAAAATAATCATATGCAATGAATGAAATAGGGTTTTTGAGGTAGCTTTTATCGATAGTAAAAAATCGTAATAAAACGTTAGATAATGACGTGATAAAAAGTTATAGACAACTATGTAGTTCAATGTTCAAGAGGATTTATGTATCATAACAAGAAGTATTGAGTGTTGAGCTTCGTGTCATTTATCAAGTCAAATTCATATGATTGACACGAGTTTTCCTATATCTGTGAGTAGCATCTGATGACTAGGTTTTGATTACCTAACAATTTCCATCTGCCGACTCGAGAAATCAGTCATACGTTGACCGCATGTTTTGAATTAGTTTGTCCACCTTCTTGTGGTACCAGCTTGTGATCAGGCACGCTCACTCAACGAGACTGAGACCATCAGTCTCTTCATCTCTCCTCAACTCTTACTTAACGAGACTGAAATTATCGCTCTCTTCATCTCACTCCCTTCAATCATGTCTAGGGCTTCCATTCGCACCTTGTCCTGAGGAGTTCACAGTTTCATTTTCAGTAGCATAATCTAGCGATCAAGGGCCAGTAGCTCCCGGGCAAATTCCACCTTCATTTTCTGTTTTTTTTTTCTTTCGAAGTTGCCTATTCGTTCTCCGTGAATTGAGTCTGCTCGATGATATGAGATAGCGGCCAGCGAGCAGCGAGACGAGAAAAGCTCTTAGTCAAGGGCGGAGACCATTTTTCTGCTGCACGATCCTAGTATTTTTGGTGTGGGTCGTTGCATCGTGAGCGAGTGCAGTTGTGTAGACCGTACATTTGCGCAAACGACGAATGGCCTCATCTGTCAACGTCTCTCGAGGTGTGCGAACGTCGAATTACTCTCTCACATGGATAACCAGTTGATTCTAACCCTAAAGTTTTTGTTTTGGATTCTGTGTTTATGGCTCGTTACGTTGTAGCTTAATGCACTAAGATTGCCTTCTTTTTTAACAAAACTTTGTCTGAAAGTTTTTACGTCGAGCGATCAAATACTGGTAACTCCCGGACAAATTCCGATTTCATTTTCTGTTTCATTTTCTTTTCCAAGTTAATCTTCATTATCCGTGAATTAAGTTGTCCTAACCTTGTCATACTAGTTTAATGCATGGGAATTGTATATTTTCTGGTAAGACCTGTAAATTTAAGATCCGTGCTGTGTACGTGTACTCTATACAGGATGGCCCGTAAGTAAGGTACATTTTAAAATTATTATAGCTATAAAACTAAAAATGGTAAAGAGATTTGGTTAATTCTGAATAAAAGAAGAAATTTCAAAGTTTAATATAAATTTATAAATGAAACAATAAAATACGTTTAACTATGAAATACTATCTTTTAAATGACCTCCATTATCAGTCAAACAATGGCGTGCTTTTTCAACGGTGCTGTTTATTACTTTCCTTAATGTCTCTGGTGAAATGTTGTTGATCTCTTGAATGTTTAGTTTCAATTGCTGTAAAGTATCAGGCATTTCAATGCAAACATTTTCCTTTAACCCTTTCGGTACCATGATGCAAATATCAGAACATATTTAACATCAAATTTTAAAAAAGATGCTTTGTGATGTTTTACGGTCACTGCATTGTCCTGATCAAGCTGTAGCTTGCACTGCCCTACCAGCCTTTGCACAGACACACGTGTTGCTCTGCATCTTAATAGGCGAAAAATAACTGCGGCTACCAGAGATGCCGTCGGGACCGAAAGGGTTAAGTATCTCCAGAGAAAGAAATCAGGAGCACTTAGATCTGGAGATCGAGGCGGCCACGGTATACCACCAAAATAAGAAATTATTGTTTGGAAAAATTGTGTTTAACATTTGCATTGTTTCTTTTGCTGTGTGCGCTGTAGCTCCATCTTGTTGGTAAGAGGTAATCTCTGTGTTATTATCTCCAATTTCAGGTATCAAAATTAATATTCTTGAATCGTCTATACAGGTTTCCATTAACACAAATTACATCACCATTAGCATCTTCAAAAAAATATGGTCCAATGATCCTCGAAGACGTGTTGCCACACCATACTGTTACTTTAGCTGAGTTCAGTGGACGTTCATGAATTTCTTTTGGATTTACGTTGCGGTGAGGTACGTGACATTCTCAGTCGAATTGAACGTCTTCTAGTTGACGTTTTGGGCCGATCAGCAACACTCGTTACAATAAGCTGAAGTGAAGCACCAGTTCGTATGGTCCTTGGCCTGCCACAACATTGTCTGTCTGTTGTCCCAGTTTCTCTAAATTTCAATACCAGTTTTGTTACGCACTTCTTCGAAGGACTTTTTTCAATACCATTAGTATTCCTGTGATTCCTCTGAACTGCAGTAACCGAACAATTATATCGGAAGTAAAGTTCCGCTAATTTTGCTCGTTATTCCATTGCGTAGTGATTAATTTTGACGGGTGGATTTTATGAATTTTTTGAGCAATATGTTGTGACTAGTGTACCCGTGCCATCAAAAATGGTGGCAAGTACTGTTGGAAAGATATTGAATAAAATTCAGTTTCATTGGCAATCCTCTGCTGCACTCTCTGTTTCATCTCATCTCTTCTTTGATTTTCCTCTTCTTCAGTTTTCCTCTTCTTCAGTTTTCCTCTTCTTCAGTTTCATTGACAATCCTTTGCTGCACTCTCTGTCTCATATTTTCTCTCCTTTGACTTATTCTGCCTCAGTTTCAGCATCTATTCTTTCTTGCGCTGCTATTCTGTGATTCTTTCTATGAACATAACCCTGGTCATCATCCTCCTGTTCACGCCTCTGCGCCTGCCGTAGTCTTGCTGCTGAGCGTATGGCCTCTAGTCGTTTTTGTGAACTACTTGCATACTGATCCCACCTCTGTTGCCTTACAACAGCTTGTTGTTCTTGAGTTAATCTTTCTCTCGCTCTTTTTCGCTCTCAATTCAGTCATTTTTTCGTTCGAGTGGAGTTTTCATGTTTAAGCTTATTTCAAGGGTAACTTATTTTTCTTGTGACAGTAATAAACACTTAGAATACAGTATTTTTGAGCCGCAATAGAAGTAGTTATAGCCATTCGTGTCATATCCGAGATACAGAAATTCAGCATTACTGAAAGCAACTGCAAGCTTGTGTATGTATATTGTATTATGCAAGACCCCGCCGAACTCGGGATCCACGATACGGACTTGAGTATATAAGGCTCTGGATCTTTCTAATTTTTTTGAAAGTGACTAATTACAGTGCACTTGTACAGCGAAAATGATTGTATTAATTTACCAGTGAACTGAAACCAAGACCCCCAGTGCTAATTTCTCCCTATCTATTCCTAAGAGCGTGACACGAAACATATAAATAAAATATATAAACGCACGACGGTCATTCTTAGTATTAGATTAGATTGTCGGTAGACTTGATACGCTGAAAGAAAACTTTGAAATCTCCTCACTCATTCTGAGTTAAGCAAATCTCTTTACCATTTGTAGTCTTATAGCTATAATAGTTTTAAAAAGGTACCTTACTTACGGGCCACCCTGTATAATTCATGCGCAGAACGTCTATAAGCCTCCGTAGATTTGTGCCTAGTACATATAATTTAGTGCTATCAGAACCGGGTATCTTGAATATCTCGCACTCAGACCTTGGGTTTGGAGATGTATTTCTCATCAACAGTAACATATTATGTCTGTGCAGCATATCTTCAGAAACAGAGCGTATAAGTACTTCTTTTCAGTTTGTTCCCCGTGCCATAGAACTATACGTCGGCAGCATTTGCATATGCTTTGAGATTCGTTAAATGTATCCGCTATTATGAGCCCTTGCTTGGGAACGATGCCTCTGTTGCTTCGCTTAGCCTTCAAACTTTCCACGGGCCCTCCAGCCATTAATTGGTAGCCATGCAAATTGAGAACAACGAACATCAGGATGCGCACCTTGATTTACTGCACAGCAGAGCCCAGAGATCGGCTGGGCAATTCGTTCGACACCTGTGATTTAGTGAGAATTCTTTAAGTAGATGCGTTGAAGTGATGTGTGCTTAGCGTATCTTGATATTCCACGGCTGTTCTGCCCATCACTTGGTGGATGCTTCATAGAGAAATATCATTCAGTGTATCCTGACTACACAGCACTCTTCTGTCGTCGGTAAGCTATGGTGACTCTGATTTGCTCTCAGGTAACATAATAATCGCAATAGTTTCTAAATTCTCTTACATCGACTTACCAAATTCTCTCTAGTCTTTTCATGGTCAGAATTTTGCTTAACAATTTTGATTTTGTGCAGTTGAATGCAAGTGTACCGACTTTTCCATCACGTGAATCATCAACTTGTTGGTTTGTCAATAGCGGTTTGTTTAGTCTGCCGTCAAACGTGTGTGGTGCACCATAATTACGTGAGTCACGAGCCCCTGTGGCAGACTTCTTGAATCGTGATATTTATTCAAGTCGGTGCTAGAGCAGCGTGAAAAGGCTAGTACCTACACAGTCCGATGGTGAAAACGTACTTTTAGGAAGTACGTAAACACTGTCGTGATGGTCTGACTGAAAACTAATTTTGAACTTTTCTTTAAGCAACCTTAGTAAGTGAAAAAATATTTTTATCGATCGGCTGATTGAATAACCTTGTACAACTAACAGTTACTTGTTAACCCTTTCGATCATGTTGGGACATATATGTCCCAAAACAGAGCAAAAACCGGATTGACAGGGTTAAACGAGCGTCTGTCAAACATAGGCTTCTTGTGGCAGACCAATCCTAGTTTTTCCTAGCGTGTAGCTGGGATACAGTTCCTAGCAAATACATGTGTTATTGTGCTAGTTGTTGTTTCTTGCTAAATTTTATACACTCGTGAGATCCTCAATATTCGGACACTATTTTGTCGCTTATATGGAAGTGGACTCTCATAAATAGCACCGCATGGATAACAGGTGTATGTTCAGTTAACTTTCCTCGTGGTACGTACATACCTTCTTCATTAACAAAACCGTAAACAAGTTTCTGAAGAAAACATCTACTGTAAAACATTCCTGAACAGCCGCGTGTCTTTCAAGTCTTGAGTCAGGAGGACGGCATTTCGAGAAGACCTAAAGGAGTTGATCGACCCTTGATTTCACTCGATGCAAGAAGACCGCAAGTTGGCGCTGCTGCTCATACTAGCTGAGGATTAGTTGCGTTGATGTGGTTTGCGTGACGAGCAATGGTGCTAAGAGCGTTACGGCACAGTCCTACAGACCGGGATACATGCCGTTATATTTTATACTCGAGCATAAATTCTAGCCGAACGTGTGTTTGAACGTGGGTCATCTTCGCTCGTCTGACATTCTCCGATGCCAGTCTTGTGACAAAATCGCTCTGTTTTGTCGCTCCTCCTGTTAGCGATTCCTGCGTTTGTAGTGTAACTGCTTCTTGGTTGTTGACCAGAAGTTGAAGATAATGTAGTTCTCAGTTATGAGTAGGATAAACATTACCCCATGAATGTCAGCTAAGAAATTTTTTATGAATTCATGATTTTATGATGAATTACCGTAGTTCAGATTAGTAGATATGTTTGGTATGTTTGTTTCGACTTGATTCTAGGCAACGACTAACGTACTTCATGAATGTCGCCGATACTTTGTCTACTTCTTCCGTTACTTTTTCAGCTCGTTGATACAAAAATTGAAATAACCCCTTCTATTAACATAATTTTTAATTCAGTTTGGAATTAATTCATTACTTGTTAAGAATTTAAAGTAAATTTTCGAATTGCTTGGTCTGTCATGAGAACAATTTTATCACGAATCGTTGGTCACCACAAAAAATTGTCTTGGTTCCTTTTAATTTGATATGAAAATGTATATATGTTCGTGCAAATTACCCATGTAGCAACGCATACTCGAGTTTTTTTTGCTCACTTGGTGACGTCAATTCTCAGAGGTAGAAAATGAATCTAAATGAAATGTTGTACAATTCTGATACACAATTGTGTATTTTTAGCGCGTAACTTTCATGCGTGACTACACTGTGTGCGTGTTGGCTAAAAAGTTATAGCTATCATTATGCCTCGCTCTGTGGTCATACAGTATTCAATTGTGAACTGCGCACGTGATTCCTTAGTTTTATGGTCCTGGACAGTGTCAAGAAAGCAGTTAATGCTTTGCCACGGCTCTTGACTGCTTTACAGTTTGAAATTCTGCAAGCGTTGCTCAATGTCTGAATTTTAGACTCGTCAAGCGAGTTTCTGCCGACGGCCTCGCCAAGTGGCCCAGCAGGTATGTTAAGTTTATCACTATGGTCACGCGCTTTTAAATGCATTACAAATATAAAAAGCATCATGTCGTTTGTTTTTGCAAATCAGGCAGATTTGAAAATTTCTAATTTGTACAACAGGCTTAAAATAGGCGAGTAAGTTCACTGAAAATAAAGATAACGTATGTTTTGAAGTGAAAATGATTTCGCAAATCAAATGATAGCTTACCGATTACTTGGCGAGTCTATTTTCCATGATCTGTGTTGTGAGTGCACATCAATGCTGTTACAATTTTCTCAGAGGGACAACGCATAGAACAAAATAGTGACCAGGCCATTTATGGAAGTGGGAGATTCTCGTGTATTAGCAACTTACACCAGCTGAAACATATTCGTGTACGTCTATGTGCAGCATCGCACGTCATCAAACCTTGTTGAGCGTTTCTAGTCTTGGTATCAGGTGCACGCAGATGGTTGGTGAAGGTGTCAGAGAATCTTTGGGGGCTTCCCGCACCTGATGGTGTCTAGTCATACACCAAGCGTTAGTTGTGGGAATGAGTTGTGTCGTTTTTTGAAGGATTGTCTCATTCGTCGTGGCGACAACCGCTAAAGCAAGCGAGATCTCGTTAGATATTTCTTTATCCATCAAAATTTAATTAGTGGGGAATGGCCTGGCTACTGTTATTCTATGTGTTCGTCGAGCAGCGTAGGGCCAAATGGAGGCAATCTACAAGGTAGTAAATTCATTTTAGTTTGGTGTAATGACAGTTAATGTTGATGTATTTCTTATGGTGACACTGAGTATGACTTGAGTGAGTTAATGATGGCACTTTAGACTTCAGGTAACACACTTCTTACTTTTTGTGTGCAGTTACTTCGATGCCAAATTTAATGAGGGATGTAAGGCGGTGGTTTCGTACACTATTCTGCAGTGCCATGGCAAAATTTGATCATAGACTGGTGCTGCGTGCAGTACTACGGTGCATCACTGCCATGTTTGGTCATATGAGGCTGTGGTGCTGCGTGCAGTACTACGGTGCATCACTACCATGTTTGGTCATATGAGGCTGTGGTGCTGCGTGCAGTGCTGCGGTGCACCACTGCCATGTTTGGTCATATGAGGCTGTGGTGCTGCGTGCAGTGCTGCGGTGCACCACTGCCATGTTTGGTCATATGAGGCTGTGGTGCTGCGTGCAGTGCTGCGGTGCACCACTGCCATGTTTGGTCATATGAGGCTATGGTGCTGCGGTGCATCACTGCCATGTTTGGTCATATGAGGCTGTGGTGCTGCGTGCAGTGCTGCGGTGCACCACTGCCATGTTTGGTCATATGAGGCTGCGGTGCTGCGTGCAGTGCTGCGGTGCACCACTGCCATGTTTGGTCATATAAGGCTGTGGAGATTCTTGTCTCCGCCAAACTCCCCATTTTGCCGAGGCCACTCATGTATCACTTGTACACGGTAAATCTGTCTTTTGCCATGGATTTCTTAAGAACTACTATTGCTTGCCGTCAGTGCTGGATCGGGCAACCGCATCTCGTGGGATCGTCACTCAGGCTATTTTAGCTCCTCTGCTCTTCTTATTTATGGGCCGTTTTGGCTTGAGTGATATCATCTGTAGCCCCCAGGCCTTATTTCACCTGTACTAGCTCAGCCGACTTCAATGCCTCTACACTTCACTCTTGTACGCTCTGACTTCAATTTCCTTGAACCATTGTTCTGCCAGAGCAGTCTACATCGCTTTGTTATTCTCGTTCGATTTGAGCAGACAGGTTTTGCGTGTGTATTCTAATTTGCTGGGCTCTCGTATCTATAGATGCTCCTTCGTCCGCTGTTCAGCGGCGTCTGCATGTGATGTGAAATAGTCCTTGACTCTGAGTCAAAATTCACGATGAATTGAATAAAGGGAAGCCTACGTTGCACAGTCGTCTTGTTAGGACCAGTCCTCAAGTAAAATGAGTCTTTGGTTCATAAGTATGCTGTTGTTTCTGAAACCCTAGTCGGATCAGAATTTCAGTCCAATAGAAAACAGGATACATAAGAGTTTTATGCCAAGCGTGCTTGATTCATGACTTGAAAGAATTGAAGGGTTTTCTAAACACTCGTATCATTCTCGCTATGATGGATTTTGAACTGGGGAAAAATTGCCTTGATATTATGTACATATTTATAGTTGTTGAACGAGCCCACGACCTGCTACTGGACGGCCGTACGAGCAACATGCATTCAAATAGTGGTACTCAAAATGATCGTTGACTATTTCCATGTTTACGTCATGGATGTTGATTTTGTCGATTGTTGCTGCGAAATGAGTTATTGAAATTTGAACTTTTTGTACAAAAGAAGAATAACGACGGTGAGAGAACTAATCAGATGCTACCGACCACGGCTATGAGATGAAAGAGCTGTAATATTAAAGATAAATAAAGGACGTCACAAGAGTATATTGCATATGATTCATAAAATACCATACCGTCGAGTGTTCACATGTCGCGCTTGTCATTATGATTTTTACGACTGGAGTCCAATGAGATACCATGGATTTGTGTCTCCCACCTCACTGCGCTGTGGTGTTGGTTGTTTAAAGCAAGACGTACTTTTATGTAACACATTTGAAGTGTTGCGTGTCTAATTAATTGGAGGATGACGGCCAGCAAGTCACGGCGGTATAAAAATGAAGCATCACGCGAGTGTCAGGAACGTTCCTTGTTTTCTATTGATTTCTGCACGCCTTTGGGGCGAACAGTCACTTAACTTTTGAAGTGTTGAGTATTAACTTCTGCGTCTTGATATCCACTTAAATTGTGAGCTTGCTGACACACCTGTGTTTTTTCCAGCTATTTGTACGTCAGTGTAGTCGTTTCGAGCAAATGCCTTAGTCGAGAGTAACATATGCTCTTTCTTTATTCATTCTCTCGCCAGAAAGCACATACAAGTGTGGTTAAGAGGCGTTAAATCACATTTGTCCTCATAACCTAGCTAAATTAATTTTTCTCTCTCGTTTAAATTATGAAATTATATGTAGAAGTGAACTAAATCTGGTATATTTTTGAAGCAAATTCATATGAATATGCTAGAAAATGTTTACCTATCATGTTTGATGTATGAATGTCCTGTTTGAAAAGCATTTCAGGCTGCACAGAAGTCATCCAAGCTGTTGATTTTGACGTCTTGTGCAGATAAATTTTCCTTGCAAGTTCGCATGATTGCTGTAGTTTTTACAGCGTTTTATTGTTTACTTTTTTCATTATGATAGCTGGGCAGGTGCTGAGCACTTACCTTTTTTCCCCTGGTTTACCTTATACGCTACACTGGAGCTTGCAAAGCGACTTCAGACACTAAACAAACTCTTCTGTTTCCCTTCACTGGTATTTGGAAGTCGTGTCTCGAGCCCTGAGTGTTCTGAGGAGTTTTCCTTTGTTCCTACTAGCTGGATGGATATATTTAAAAACCTGGTTTTCTTCTTCTGAGCTAACTGAAGAACATAAATGAGTTCTATGTACACGTCATGTTGATGTTACCTTTGAGTGCTTGAGAGGCAGTTACAAGTCGGTATCAGAGTTTCACTTGTATAAAAGTTACCTCTGATAGCGTAGTCGAAACCGTACTTAAACGTTCGTTGTCTCTTTAACTAGAATGCAATGCCTGAGTCTTTGAATTTTCATAACTCCCAGAGTTCCCACTTCACTTTTATTAGACTGTGTTGTACAAGCGTATGATTTGTTACTTTATAATTTGCTGGAGCTATTTTGTAGCAAGCCTGGCTTGACTTTAACAGACATCTTTTTTCATGGAGCAGGTATGATTTTTACGGTATTACAATGTGGCAAAGCATTATTTACTTACTTGTGGCAGTTTACTAGAGAGTGTGAGCTAAGGATTGCTTTTTCAGCTGGAACGTGGAGGTACTTACGTAGTAAGTATAAGTCGTGAGCGTATACATGTAGCTTCAAAATTTGCAAAAAGATTGTCTCCGTGTCTTTTGTCTGTTGGGGAGGTTTTGGACGTCCTCCAGGCTGTTCTGAACTTTTTGAGCTTATTTATCATCATTAATTTAGCGTGGAACTAATGCTTCGATCCAAGACACCTTATTGTTCTTTCTTCATTTTCTTTTTATTTAAGATTGCTACAACAAAGAACACCGGCCCTTCTCTGTGCATATGCATGTCCTTATGATCATTTGTTTTCAACTCTGGTGAGTGGAGTACTCCGTTTTTGGCCATTCAAGAAAGTTGTTTGCTACTGCGTAAATTTAACAGCGGTCATCTTTTTCGTTTGGAAAGTTCTGCATATGCAACATTTTTGAATAGTTCTTAGAGAAAGTATATCGGAAATTAGATCTTCGCTTTGGAACGTCTTGAGAAATTGAAAAAAACGTCTAATGTTGGCCTGCTTCTGTTTGACACACGTGCTCATTGACACGTGCTCATAGTCCTTAGAGAATATTTCTAACGTGGTGTTGATGCGTGAAACGTCCCTAGTTTGACATCAGCAGCACGTAGGTTGTAAACATAATTGTCTTTTCATTTTTGCTGCACAGGGTTCATAGTTACTCGTGAGTGGCATCATTATGCGGTCTCTCGCTGAAAAAGTTAACGGTAAGCGTTGAGGTTGAGCCAGAAGTCTGCTACCATCAATCTCTGTTCGGTAGGCTGCCTCCCCCTGCGGGTTGGCCGCTTGTGCTGGTGATCACCCTCTTGGGGCGCGTCCATCAACGTGTCTCTTGCGCCGCGCGCTCCGGAAAATCTTCGTACATGGCGGCGTTCGAAAATCGTTTTCTATCGCACACGCGAGTCTGCGGGGAACTGCGGACGTTGTGATGTTAGTGCGTGGTGGTGTTTGATGCTACCAAATCGATAAGAAAATATGTCTACATTCAGGGAAGCTGAAAATAGTTTCTCTGTTTTCTCTGAAGAGGTTAAGAGCGTAGTATGTGCTAATGTGGTAGTAGTATGCGGTAATACATATTGGTCAGTAAGAGGAGGAAATCGGTAAATTAGAAGGCCGCGAAAATACCGTTAATTCGGTAACGAAGAAAATTGACCGAGGTTGGAAGAAAAACTAATGGGAGATGTGGGTGGCCAAGTGTTTCCATACTCACGCTTGCGGCAGCCTTGCTCGGTTCCGCTACATTGCGCCTGATCGCTGCTCCACTGTACCTATCACGCTCATAATTGCACGGCCGTGCTGCACTAGGCTGGTCATGCCACAGGCGTTGTGGTTTGTGTTCAACCATTTTGTCGATGCACGTGTTTTTATATTCATATCATGTTCATTTCTTTATACATGTTGTCGTTTCCTGTATGATTTTATTAGTTAGCCCGTGGAGAAGTCACGTTCGCTAGACGTGCAAATCGTTTCTGTACGTGCGTTTTTCACGGATGATTTTCTTACAATTCTTCAGCTGACATTTTGTTTAGATCATTTATGTAGTTTTTTCTTCTGTATACTCCGAATGAATTCGATGTGTTAGCTCCGGAGATCATTTTTATATTCATGCCCTAAATTGAAAACTTTAAATTCAAAAAGTTTCTTCTGTTTTTTGTTTACCTCGGGTCTCTAGTGTTACTCGTATTTTCTCCTTGATAAAAAGTTACGATTACACTTTCAGTTTGACAATTCAATCACATACGTACGTCATGCACCTCCTGTGCTGCTCCTCTGCCTGTTTATTAACGATCAAACTCTCATTAATTTGGTTTCATTTTCACATGTGTTTGACTCCTAACTATCGTTTTATTTCGTTTTTGTGCAATAATCTTTTCAATTATCTTGAAGTTCTTACGAAATCTTGGTTTGTGGGAGTTATTTTCAAGCGACAACAGTAACTGAAGCATGTGTTTTATGCTTATAACCAATCGGTGGTCATTGAGTTTAAGTGAATAGAACTAAGTGAATCGCGCACTGAATCGTTATGTTAGTGGAAATAACTTACAGACTGACAGAATTCTTGAAAAGGCTGAAGGTCATTCTTGAGACACAAAATCCATTGAAGCTATGGATGGACTGAGAAACGAGTGATCTATGACACACTCCGGCTTTGCAAGAGCTGGGTGCGGCGTGGTAACAGGGCAGCTGCAGCAGCGGGGCACCTGATGCATGAGGTTGTGCTCTACCCAAAGGCTTCACCTCTAACCTCCCACCTGCTCCTTCCATTGTTAAGAGGCGTGGGGAGGTAGGAAAGCAGAGGAGGGGGGCGTCACTCCCTTCATCTTTTCTTTGCGGAGTGCATCTTCCTCTGGCGCAGGGCGGCTGCTCCCACCCTTTCTCTTGCTGCACCTTGGCCCGCGCTACGGCCTTCCATTTCACGCTTCTTTGCTGGATCTTCTCCGGGTCTTGTCGGTCGTCGTGATACAGCCTGTACATCCTCGTGTTGGCGACGCAGTAATATGAAGCTGCCTGTTTGGAATTTTTTACCCCGCCAATCTATTTAGCGTTCGCAGACATTCTTTTGTAGTTAGTTTACAGTTGTGAGGTTTTGCTACCAGTGTTGGGATTTATGAAGGCCGATCGTGCTGTTAGTATTGTTTGCGCTTTGATGCTACCGATGCTGATACTTATTCGACGAACGCGTTTTATTTTCTATGAACCTTCGCATTATGTGTGGTGTGATTTACCGTGGCGTTTCACGTGGGTTGTGTATACCGCCTCAATATATCTAAAACTTCAACGCTGATGTCCATCTCCCCGATGACAAGATTTTTGCACAATTTTCAATCCAGATGCAGGCTATAAATGTAAGCCCCCAAAGAGCTATTGTTTTCGTTTTATTTACTAGTCTTGTTCAATTTGAAGGCATTACTAGCGATTCATATGAATGAATGACGTTTCTTTACCTTTTGCTACCGTACAATGTATTCTTAATTTAATTTAATCATCTCCAATTTCTAACGTTACTCCCTCATGGATATACTGTTACTTTGGTTAATACATTCAAAGGTTCCGCTCATTCAACAAGTGCAGAGTATATTTTCTCCACGCACGAAAAATTTATTTGCTTTAATGCAAGTACTTCTTCATCTTGTTCATGCCAACGTTTCTTACACTGGAAGCTTAGTACAACTCATGCGTGAAAGTTTACTGAGTGCCCTTGTATATTGAGAATTGCTTCAAAATTTTTACCTGCAGTATCGAATACATAAACTTGCATGGGTGAAACCCTCAACTTTTTGGTGATGCTGGCCCCTTGCTGATATTGTCTGTTCAGATTTCGCCTGGAATTTCCATGCGAAGACGTACCGTGCGCATGAGCGTGTATTGTATGCCCAAAAGAGGCACTCGTTGTGAGGGAGACAGGCTCAAAAGGTCGTGCTGAGTGGGTCAAGATGTTTTAGCCGGACGTGCTGTATGAGGCCCTGTGGCATCCAGCCTGGTGAAAGGCCACAGTGCATCGTGCTG
Organism: Trinorchestia longiramus; assembly: GCA_006783055.1. Lineage (NCBI taxonomy): Eukaryota > Metazoa > Arthropoda > Malacostraca > Amphipoda > Talitridae > Trinorchestia > Trinorchestia longiramus. The sequence goes on along the minus strand of VCRD01003320.1, from coordinate 41,964 downwards.
AACTCGTATTAGTCTTCTCCTGTGACTGCTGCTGGGTACTGGAAGAGACGCCATCTTGATTTGGATTTCTTTTCCGCTCATGAGCAGACGACTGGAGCAACGCCACAACGGCAGCTGTAAGTGGAGCACAGGGACCTGTATGCTCCGTCCGAGCTAGCACTGTTTCTCAGACACGCTGACGATTGTGTTAGACTTGAGGTATTAGATCTGTACTTTTTAACACGATCTGAAGAACTTGTGCATGATTTTCAGCATAACTTGATGGTAGACTTGGACTTCCTATCTGCCAGAAATGATTGTCATTAGGATGTCTCACGTGCGTTTATTCATGAACTGCTATTAAATTGTCGTCTTCAGCTCTGTATATTTTAGCTATCTTGTTTCCAAATATGCTAATTGTTATCCAAGGCTGCCAACGGATGACTAGATATGTTGGTCCATTCTAGTAATTCAACGCTTTTGTGAGAGTTTGTCATTCGTAGAACAAGTTTGGAGAGCAAAAAACTATTAGGATGAACTTATTTACCAGCAGAGTTTTTATAGTGTTCTTATTTCATTTACGTTTGCAAATACATTGTTTCAACATTTCTGCTTGAGATTTTATGTTTCATTTCCTCTACGTCAGTTCATCCGATGATGATCGTCTACGCAGCTCAGTACTCAATAATGGCTTCATTGCTATGTGTAAAATCCCATCTTTCCGTTTTGGATTGTTCCAATAGACGCAGGCATGTCAAACTCAGTTTGGCTCTGGGGCCGGATCCAGACTTTCTGTTCTCAGGTGGGCCGGATCAGTAAAAGAATGTCAACTCCAACTATTTAGCTTTGTTTTTCAGTTCTATGCTTTATCATTCAGCCTACATTTGTAGCCTACCCTACATATTATAATCAAGTGAACATACGGGCCGTATGTTTGACATGCCTGCAATAGAGGGACTAAGAGTGTGCACTGCAAAAAATAGGTAAACACATTCTGCTTCTGACATAACGTGTGAGTGGATGCATTCAGCTTCCGCACGTCCCATTCATTCCCTAGAGTACAAATTTTACCCACTTGATCCATGCTCATTGAGTATGTCGAACGAAAGTACCTCATCGTTTTGAATGCACGTCTCTTAAAGTCAATCATAAAACAACCAGTAAATTCTAGTGGGGCTGACCAGTGACATAATCGAAATGGCGTAATTTTTCTACGATAATTTCAGAATATTTCTATCTATTTTCCTTCGAATGATCGTTCTTCGCCATTTTTAGCTTAGCTAGATGTAAGAATGGTTCGCATAAATTATAAGCCAACCTGTGTACAAAAATGAATCTTCGTTGAGGTCTGAAAACTTTTTCGTATAAAAAGATCACATTGAAAAGGTTTTCCACCATGCATACTTTCAGTGTAATCTGCTTTGTCATTGTGACACCGCCCCTTTGCCATTTTAATTCAATATTTGTTTCTCGCTGCGTATCTTACGCAATGTAAGTCCAACGATTTTTTTTGTTTGGAAAATAACTTAGAAATTTCGTGTGGAGGCCAGCGAGCGAAAACTTTTCGACTTGAGACCGCTGCATTTATTGACGTTCTTTCCTTCTAGCTATTCTAATTGGAATGTTGTCTTGTCCACGCCCCTTTTTTGGGGCACGCGTGTGTGGATCGAGTGGATACGGGTTTGCTATCGGAGGAATTTGCGAGGTGTCGTTGCAAGACTTGCATGAGAGGCAAATTATCATGATCGAGGACCCCTGCCGGCGGAGGCTAACGAGTTGTCGACAGGATGTGACGCGCCCGGCTGCTTTTTTTGTATCTTCCGAGGAATGTTGTTGCCAAGACTTGATCCTAAACATGGCCGTTCTGCCTCCTGCTCCTTTTTTCCAGCAGAGCTGGGCAGCATTTAACAGTCGTTGGCAGTAGTGGCGCTTTCGTGCTGTTCTGTACAGTCTTTCTTGTGAATTATTGGCACGCGCGACCCTTTAACACGTTGACTCCGAAGTGGTACGTATGTGTACCACTTAGGTTAGGTTCTGTAATTTTTTCAGATCCTTCTAGTGACTATGCGTACAAAGTGAAGATTTACACCAGTCAGGCAATCGGAGGCAACGTGTTAATATTACTAGGAATGAAGACCCTAATATACTATTAAAACTTGATGTCCTCGCCTATTATAGTTTCATGATCTTGTCATTTGTTGGGGTTTGTTACTTCGTTAAAATTATTTACTTTGAGTTAATGAGGCTTGTTACAGCGTATGAAGCCGGCCAATAACCCTCATAGTAATCGTCGTGATATATATATATATATATATATATATATATATAACCTTCCGTCTTTTAGAATTTCCAAAGCTACAAGTATGTAGAATTTTTTCGAGTATTTTCGTTGTGTAGATGATAGGCGAGGTTAACTAGTACAATCCTTTGCAAAATATTTATTTTTAATAACTAGACAATATCATGCGTTTGAACCTTTATTTTGAAATTTAGTTACGCAGCTAATATTACTCGCAACCTACCGGGGAAGATCGGGTATGTGCATTGGTTTGTAGTTCTCGTTTTGTTATGATGACTACACTCGTGAAATTGATCGAATTGTAATTCTTTGTTGTATCAACATACTTCACTACATAACTCGCAGCCAGAGTAGAATTGTTCGTCTCATTCTCTACATTGTGTGTTGTTTTTGGAGTTGATATGGCTACTGAATTTAAATTCGTAGAAGCCAGAGAGACTGGAAAGGACTTGCATTCCAGTACAAGGACTCATCTCTCAATCATGAACATGTTTTGAGTACAACACACTCATTAGTAAAGAACACGAGTAAACTTTTCCATGGGAACTGAGTTGTTTTAAAATATTTTCATGGAATGAACTTCAGAAACTTCCCAAGTTCATGTAATGAACTTCGAATTTACTCGTATGTGGGGACGATTGATTACAGTCCTTCACATGTCATTAATTAAAATGCGTAATGTTATTTAAATGTTTCTCTGTGCGGATAATTAGTGTCTGCACTGAGTAGAAATGCTTGACTTTTGTGTAATCTTTTACGGTAGAATGTGTCGAATAAATATTTTGTATAAAAATTTACATTGTATAATCAGTGTCAGGACGTTAAACTGGGTATGCAACTCAATCGATTATGCTGTCTTGAACTATCGGACATGCTAATGCCAGATTTTTAAAGCCAGTATTAAAATTGTGTGAATGTGAGTTGTGCAACAATTGTTGGAATTGACGAGTAGTATTGACTTGCTTTACATACGCGCCTTCTCGATTATGCAAATGATTAGCCACCAGTGGAGTCATTCAGGTTAGGTTCTGTAATTTTTTCAAAGGTGTCTAGGGACTATGTGCACAAAGTAAAGATTTGCACTGGCTAGGCAATCGCAGGAAACGTGTTAAAGCATCACACTTTTGTGAATACGGAAACAGATGTTATAAAAGAAATAAATTTTTTTTTGCATTTGCTAGTTGCTAGAAATGACCATATTTTTCCTTGCATATTCTCCCACACCAACTTGCCCTAAAGAGTTATTACACCTACTCGCTCCTTCCTTCACCGTGAGAGTAACTTGCTTCTCTGCAAAGATTCCATCTCTTAATGGAATTCGGAAGAAACCCTGATCGTGTGAGATGAGGCTGACAAGCACGATCAGAGAGTAATACATTTTACTTACACAATTTTCTTTTTGAGCTTTCACTCTCCAAAAATGAACCTCCTTTTGTAACGCCGTCACTGCGCGTAAATATTCGCCTAATTCTAAAAAAAATCAATGTTGACTACAATGAGTGTGATCTTGTATCAATGCGAAATTATTCGCATTAGTTATTCGTGTGTATACCAACACTATGATTCATTTCTCAGTACCGAAACTTAACTCTTCAACATACTCGTACTCACCTCTTCAGAAGGTGCACGGACGAGGACTGTCCAGCGTAGCTTTGGGGGCTTTGCGCTCCTTGGAAATGGAAAAGAAGTCTGACCTGTTCTCGTAGGGTTGTGAATCATACAGAGTTGGGCTGTTGTGGGCTTAGATTTTCAGTTTGGTTAACTTTCATTCATACAATCCATTCTAACTGTGCAGTTCATTTCTATAGTAAAGTAGATTCCCTAAATTCTCGTTCTGTATCGAATAACGGAAAATTAATTTCAATGTGTAATACCACGTGCAATATTATTTTTTATGCAAATGTAATACTTTTTATGTAATCATGATGTATGCACTTTTTGAGTAGAGGAATGTGTCGAATTTTCATGGAGTGATTGCGGAAGTGTTTATATATTTCTATGTATCGTAGGCCAGCATGTCTAATAACTTTAGATGAGCAGCTCACTCTCGGCTGCTGCCGGAAGTATTGAAGGTGCGGTAAAAGTGGGGATAGAGTGGCACTTCTACATTGTCATCCCGCCAGCAGTAACTAGGGCCAGCGTAAAACTCGGTGCGTGTTGGGCAAATTTCCAACATCTAAACTCTACCAGTACATAGTTCGAAAATAGAAATTTATACGTGAGAGTTGTATGCTCCTACAGATGTTCGCTTGATGGGTTTCCTTATTTAATTACATCGAATTAAAGTTATTCTTGTGTCCATGAAAGTGAAGCATGAAAGTTTTGTTAGGTGAATTCACTGTCATTTCGCCTTTATCACTCAATTTGCGCAACTTGTATTGGCACTATTTGTTTTAGTTTGTAGAGTACATTGAACATTTATGACAGGAATGCAAGATTCATAAGATGTTTTCATCTTTCATAATGTCGAGTACGACGTTTTTTATTTCTTTTGTTCTTGACCACCTGGAATCAATTTAAAGAAATCCTCAAACTCTGAAGTGAAGGTTGTGAGACTGTCTCATGTAGTTCCACAAATCATGTTTAGCAGCGACAGGCAACTTACATTTGCCCTTGTTCCCCACGTTTAATTCAATTCAAATATGAACAAAATGGCGAGCACGCAATGTATGAGGATGGGGATGCGCCGGATGCACTGGTGTGTGGGTGTCGGAGAGCGAGAAGGTGACGGTCACCAATGAGGTCGCTCGTATCATAGATGCGGTCGCCGCCTGTCTTGTGAGTGCCTCCCTCCTTATTTGGAGGACGCTCCCTCTTAGCATAGGCTCCAGCTGCTTTTGTCTTCCATGTCCTTTAGTTGCTGTCATGTTCCTTAATATCAATGCATCGTTGGGTTGTTACCGCACGGTGGGTTCATGGTGTGCTTCAGAATATTGTTTGTCCATATTGCGCACGCTCTGTTTCACCTTGAATTTTCTTTTCCATTTAGCTCGGGAGTAATTTTTCTTGATTATTTGACTTCACTGCGTTGTTTCCCGAGTGCTACTAAACAGTTGCTAGACTTGCACTATATGTATGTAACCTCTGCTACCGACAATATTTTAATACAAGGCATTTGGGCGAACATTTGTTAATCGGAAGAGAAGTATACTCGTAGAATTCTTTGCAGTGAAATTTTATGGCGGACAGAATTTAATCCTTTGTATTAAGATTTTTATATCAGCATTCACTTCGTATTTTTCGATATGTGGGTGAAAAAACCGTCAATAATATTATTTACATTGCTTCTATTATATGCACGAGTTAGAATACTTGCTTTCCCATTTTCAAAGGGGCTGAACGTTGCATTGAAAACTAGCTATAGTCGTTCTACAGTCTTGCCAGTCAATAGCCATTGCAGGCCAAGGTATCGGTGCTTGCAATCGAGCGGACTCATGTTAGCTTCGAAGCAGAAAGTTTGTTCTTTGCTTGTTTTTCACGTGCGGAGTGAGGGAGAGGTGTTGTGGCTCAACAAACGCTTGAAGGTCTCGATCGTTGTTGGCAAGCGGCAGCCGCCGACTGCTGGTTACGTGATCGGGGACTTGCGTAATGCACCGTGGTTGGTTGAACCACGTCCATTCACGATCATCAGCCTCAACGAGTTCACTCTCCATATCAATTTGAAATCCGTTTCTCAAATAGTTTTTACCTGTAAATTTCTTCGTATCATGATTTTGAAATTGCCAGTAAATTTCACGAGGAACAAGTCTCTCTGATCTATAATCGTTTTTGCCTATCAATATCGTCAGCTTTGTTCAAATTTTGAAATTGAAATTACGTTTTGAAATTGAGGTGAAAATTTTCTGAAACTAAAAAGACTGCCTCGTTGAGGGTGCATTGAGGTGTGTAAGCTGCGCTGTGCTTGGCTGCTTGCCATGGTCACAGTCCAGTCGCTTCAATTGTACGGTATAGGCGGCTCAGTGTCGCTAAATGCTAGCTTAGCTACATCAAATGGAATGTTTACCTTCGCATAATGACTGGGAAATTCATGATAATAGCCAGTATGTGCATCCGTTGAGAGTAGTTACTTTGGAATATATTTATGAGAGTTACACAGTGTTACTCCCTCTTAACTTTATATCCCTTTTCTTCTTGGTTTCAATGCGCCTAGTGTGATAAAAGCTCAGATTTGCTGTCAAGCTAATTTATATTTGCGATTTCAATTTACTTGAAGTAATACCCTGTTTTCCCAAGTAGAAATTTAATCACTGACCCAATATGCTCTCATAAAAAATTATGTTGTCCATTATGATGCACTCAAGTGTTATATTTGCCTGTGGCTAAAAGTGTTGAAAAACCACTTCGGAAAGGTTATTTTGAGAAATCTTATTCAGCCCTGGCGTAATTTCGTAAGAAAATGAGGATGAGATTGCCACTGCTCGATTAAATTCAAGCGCTCAACAAAAAAGTTTACATTTTGTCGAACGAGTTTTATCCAAAGCTTAAGTGTAATTCCTGAAGCATTTTACAGCGCACAGTACATGCTGTAGGTATTGAGAGCGGTCAATGCAAGGAGGATTGCAGTTTTTTTTGTGTGTGGGGGGAGAGGAGAAATCTGTGACTGTAGAGAAGTGTGTTGGTTTGTCACTGTTGACAGCTAGCCAAATTTTCTTCAATTATGATAAACATGTTAGAGAATAATTTATGTAAGGATTTCAGGTGTAAAATTGTTTGTCTGTAGATCTTTTAGAGTATTAATAGACGTTAAGTAAAACGTTAAAAAATTGTTTTAATTAAAAAATTCGGTAAATTATAAGCTAAATTTGTTTTATAGGCTAGTTTTAAGGATTTTCCTCATTACGCCAGGAAGGCAAAACCGTCTATGTGAGTTATTCAATTTTAAAAATTCGTAGTATTTAGGTATTACTTAAAGAATGAGAAAGCGCTTCAGGTACACGCATCTACAACCTGACAATTATAGATGAATAGATCACACGAAGGGATTGAATCTAGTCCTACGCTTTAATAACTTAGTCAACATGCTTCTTACATGATTATCTGGAATACAAAGAAAGAACCTCCAGTAATTATTGTTTCAAATCTTATCGGGATCGAAGTTGTATTGGTCATCTACACTAAAAATTTCAACACAGTATTTCTTGGCTGAATGCCAGATCGTTGGATATTATTTACTAGATTGTTGCTAATACTCCTGTGTTATTACTTACAAGTTTTTTCTTTCATTTTTTATAAGGAAGTTTCAGTGTGTTTTCCATTGAGTATTTTTGATGTGCCCCTGCCGTTATTTATCTATTCTGTTTTTTTACAAGTCTGTGCGATGGAAATATTTTTATTAACTCAAATCTTGCATCTCTACAAGAGGCCTTCATTCTTTCCAAGCAAGAACTTGGGCATAGTAGTATGTTCCAATACGTGTTTAGTTAAGACTTACACGACCATTGTTGTGGAGTGCGTAAAGACGAGAAAAACCGCCAATGTATCTCCGTTTACGACGTCTGTGAGCGGCGTTGCATTTTGTGCAGCCCGTATTCGCTTTGATGTTTGCACAAAACAGCGAGTACGACTACATGGTCAGCGGTGTATTTCGTAAATATTGGAGGTGTGTGCATTGAAGTACATCGGTGGCGGGGTCATCCTGTGCAATGAGAGAGAGTGTAAATGTGCAGCCTTATATGGTGGAGAACGGTGCGGTCACGCCTGTCTGACCTCTCCCCTCGATGCTGCTCCTGCTGCTGCTCAGCATCTGCTGGGTGTGCTGCTGTTGCTGCCTCTAGTGTTGCTAGTCCTACTGCTGCTGCTCAGCCCCTGCGGAGTATACTGCTGCTGTTGTTGTTGCCTCTACAGCTGTTGCTGTTACTACTACTGCTGCTGCTGCTGCTGCTGCTGTTGTTGCCTCTACAGCTGTTGCTGTTACTACTGCTGCTGCTGTTGTTGCCTCTACAGCTGTTACTGTTACTACTGCTACTGCTGCTGCTGTTGCTGTTGCTGTTGTTGCCTCTACAGCTGTTACTGTTACTGCTGCTGCTGCTGCTCAGCCTATATTACTGGTGGTTTTGGTGATCTTTCACCTTTTACTTGGGGCTGTTGATCGCGCTTTGCTGTCATTGGCTCTGGTTATGGTCCTCTGTACCTTGTAGTACTGCTGCCCATCCTCGTTTGTTGTTGCTGATGGTGGTGGTGCTTTGATTTTCGTGGCATTATTGCTCGTCTTCATTTGCTGGAAGCGATACTTTGTTCGTCCTGGTGCTGTTACCTTGTTTATTGCATTTGCTGTTATTGTTGGGTCTTTCGCTGCTGTGCTACTCGCTTCTGCTATGATTGTCGAACAACTTTGCGGCAGTTGCTGTTGTTAGTGATGGATGTACCAGGGATTGATATTTTGTTTCTGACTCGCTGCCAGTTTTATTTGTATTGTTCACTAAGGGACTTCTGAGTGTAAATGTTATTTTTTTACCTTTTAGTTGTACTGTGTCTTTCTTCATAGCTAGTAATATGCTATTGTTTTTGATGTCATGTGTCATATGATCACATCACGAATGATTTCAATGATATTGTTTGTCCTTCATTTTTTGGGTTTTATGTTCTATCGTTTTTCTACTTGTGCACGAATATTCGTGTTAATCTATATGCTTAATTCTTTAATTTTTTTGCCTCGTTAAGATGCTTTTTACCCCTTTTAGTATATAGCGAGCGAATATAAGGGTTAAATGTCTCTGGATAGTTATATCAATATTAATTATAGGATCTATTGTAATAGTCTTATGCCAGCTGAAAGATATGTACAAAAATGTCTACTACATCCATGATGCGAGGTCTTTGGCCTCTATGCAATGACACATATTTTGGGATGTAGCGCTCGAAGTAACTTCTCTTTATGCAAGTAATATGCGCTCTGCACTCTTGTAAAAACGATATGAGGTATTCTAATATCCCTATATTATTCATACGAAATACCTCATGGTACTCGATGAGAAGATTGTGAGTAGCAAGCGAATGTAGGTCTGGCCCGCATGCCGATGCTGCAGGGGAGCAGGAATGTGGGCAGAGCGACGTCCCAACCCTGCTGAGGTGCTGTGCGTGCCTGCGCGTACGCTGTCTGTCTGCCAGGGTCACTTTGCACGCAGGTGATCAGGGTTCACTTCAACCGATCATAATTAGACTTAGACTATCAAGGCGCACTTCAAACGATCTCAAACACGGTTTTAGCTTGCTTACACCTACAAATGCAATGAAAATTAATCGAATATGATGCTTGTACTTCGTATATTGGGATTATTTTAAATTTTGGAACTACGAAAATGGGCCGTATTTGACGCTTGTTCTTCATATATTGAGATTATTTCACATTTATAATTACAAAATTTGGCTGAATATGACGCTTGTACTTCGTATATTGGGATTGTATTGCATTTGTAGCTACAAACATAAGCAGAATATGGCGCTTGTACTTCTTAAATAGGATTATTGTGCATTTATAACTACGAAAATGTGCCGAATGAGGTGCTATATATTGGGAATATTTTACATTCGGGGGCAACTTGATGGTCCTCTACAGTTAAAAGCATGATGAATGCATTAATGTTGCAGTTATCGAAGGCTGGTACACTCGACAGAGTAATGTGTAGATGTCTTCATATCACTGGTCTTCTCTTTTACCTGTGTTTTTGCATGCACCCTTAAATACATAAATGTTACCCATCAACTCTCTTCTTTCACCTTCCATCCTCTTAATTCAGTAAATCTATTTCTTGCATTATTTCTGATGCATTTCGCCCAGTAATCATCGCAGACGTTTGACTTGGTTGAAAAAACCACGAGTTTCATTACCTCATTTTCTTCCCAAATCTGAAATTTTAAATTCTGCATTTTCGGCCAGCATAGCAATGTACTTCTTCTTATCATAGCAATCACTGTTATATATCATATAATTTTCATTGCCTCCTGTAGTATTCAATTTCAGAATAAAATGGCGAATGCTAATTTTGCTCGCATGCTCGGAAACGGGATCCTATGGCAAGGTGTCTTCATCTTCGTCCTTGGATACGCTCGTCTCTCTGATGTAGTTGCGGTGCGCTAGTTGCTGAGCTGCTCTTCTCGTGAACTGAGTCTCGCTTGAAATTACGATGATCGTCGTGTTCTGAGTGCAAGTCCACCATTTATTTCTTGATGACCATACGTTATGCCTGTTCACTCGCTCTGAGGACACTCCGAAATGGGTCGCTGTAGTCTGTTGTTAACCAACTCGAAGATCTTATTATCGAACTTCATTTTAATGAGCATGAAAAATTAAGTTTCCTCGCAATGATTCGTAATTGGATGTAAAGTAATTAGTACATTGTCAATTTTTATCAGTACAATAATGTTTTATTCTCTGACTGGACCAGCTGTTAGTCCCGTCGATTATTGGTCGAACGCAGTGATTTGATGGCTGTCAGAAAAGGCCAAATTTCCAAACGCGGTATTTCTTATGATTTCGTCAGAATTTTCTTCAAACCTTGCCTGAAGCCACGTTACGTTGCCCAAAGCTTGTCTTGGCATTACGGTAAGACTATGCTGATGTTCACGTCTTTCAGAGTCACGATCTGCTTGAATACCTATACATCAGTCTGCTGCATCTACATCTGCCTTCTCGCTTTGTTCGTTTGCATTAGTCTGTACTCCTCTATAGTTACCACAGACTTAGTTTTTTATTATATTTTGAAAATGGCTCGCATTGCAGTGAATAGACTTTGTTACGTCAAAACTAATCGCGCTCTTATTATAAATGTCATGTTATTTCTGGTATCTGAAAATTGATTCCAACTTCTTATCAAAAACCTAATGAGAAAATTCAGAGTATACTCTTACTGTGTAGCTCTCACATTATGTTCATGTCTAAACCCACATCTCCAGACACTACTATCCCTAGTCACGTCTTGCCCAGATGCTACAGCGGCTGCTTGGCTATACATGGTCTGTGATGTCCCCCATCTTCTTCTTGGTGTCTTCCATCCTTCTCACCGCCCCCTCTTAGACGCTGTGCTCCTTGCATCTCCCCCTCCTGTGGGCTTGCTCCCCTGCTCCTTCGAACGCTATGCGCGGCACGCAGCCACCGGCAACCGAGCCACAGAGCGACCGTCCTTCGCGTTGCTGACGCTCCTGTCGCGTTCCTCCGGCCACTTCTTGTGGTTGTGCACTCGAATGTCTCGAGCGACTAAGACGTGCTTTTTATGATGAGGTTCATAGCAGCAGTCCGTGTAATTATTACAATAGAAATGCCCAAGTCTGTCTCGTGTTCAGCTCCCAGACCAACGTGGAGGTCATTAGCAACAGTGGACTTGTCTGCGAGTCTCGCGCCGTCCCATTACCCGTTCTAATTTTCCACTTCCCGCTGATAACGAACTATTCTTGGCATTTGCCCACTGATAACTCGCTTGGATGAACTTGGGTCGGAGTCTAGCATACGTCTACCCCTGAAGCGTCTTCCACCACGCTGGTAACCAAGCTTCAACTCAACATGAAAACCATAAAATTATAGCGTGCGCATTTATTTGCATCAATGATTTTTATACTGAATTTATTTGAAGATGATGAATAAGAAGCGTATGATTTTTATTATATAGTGTACTATTTATACGGAATAAAAATGAATCTTTTTTATTTATCATCACTGGCGAGATAAAAGACGTGGGAAGCGTCGCTCGCTGAGCTTGTGCTGCGTGTTGTAACAACAGGCGTAGGTGGTAGATATGCTACACACCTCTGAAGTTGTAGTATTGAGTGCTACTCGTGAGCTCCTTGACAGCGTTTGAGTCTTACTGATTCTTAGTAGATTTTATTCACTTGTTATTCGTATGACAATGAAATTGTAAGGAGCATCGTAATTTCTCGCGCATAATTTTTTTAATTTAATTCATTTTATTTCATTCCCAATTCGACATTATATTGATTCGTTTTATTTTAAATATATAATCTAGTTCGAATTTTATCGTGTTTGGTATTATTTTATTCATTCGTAATTTCTGCGTCACTTCGTTGGTTTTAGCTACTCTTATTCTACCTGTACCTTCTTTTCGGTACTGTACTTAGTCTGAGCTCTTTCGAACTATGTATGAAATGTACACAATACCTTGCACTCGTTCGAATGTTATGTAACTTTCACATATTGTACTCATCTTTAATGATTTTATGAGACGACGTAATGTAGATGCTTTCACTCCATCTATAATTTATACATGGATCTGTAAATGGGTCAGGAAAAGTAATGGCTTTCTAAGGAGAGATCGAATTCTTGGGTAAACTATTAGAAAATTTCCTAAACTTATGAAAATACATCAAGCACTGAACCTGTGACTACTTTTTTTAAATGGAGGCTTATTTGTGCTCATCACGACTTCAAACAAGCATCGTTTGTATAAATCGTGACTGCGGTTGTTCAGAGCTTGAACGTTCTGCCTGAGTGAGGCGACGTAGAGATGAAGTTACAGGCATGATGACCGGCGCGTACTTGGAAGTCTATTGCTGCCACGCCTTCTATAATGGTAGTCATCATGAGCTCCTTCGTAGAATGAATATTCAAGTGAATTACATACAGCGTTTCCTGTGAGCATGTGAAGTGCATTCCTTCAGGCATGTGTCCAATTTGAGTGTTGTTTGCCTGCAGAGCTACGGAATTTTGCGTTTCAAACGTACCTATTTTGTAGGTCAGGTTATCTTCTAAAATCGTTGTAGATATGAGCGAGAAATAGTGTTCAGAAGAGAAAATCATTCCTGTATATTGTTGCTTGATGAAAGCGTTAGAGGACATTCTTTCAAAATGCTTGAACCCAGCGTACGTTCGTAAGTGTTCGGTCGTATACCATGATCAATGTAAATATTACGTAGGGATGGAAGTCGATTTTTCTTGATCAATTAAACACTTTCTCACAGTACGTATTTAACAAAGTTTCTGATGAAAGTTCATATGTAGAAATGGTATATTCAGTGGAAAGCGTTTATAATTGTTTGTACGAAAGTAAATACAAATGGATTATTTATTCGAATTTATAGTAGTGTCTAGCCCTGGTGTAGTTATTCTTACTTACTAAAATGGACCATCGGGTTTCTTTTTGGATCCAACGTGTTGACTGGGTTATAGTTATTTGACAGATATTGCGCTATGTCTTACATACCAACAATGCCAGAATCAAAATTAATTTTAGTTTGGTTTTGTCGTACGTATTCTTAACTCGTGCATATGTTTTTCGAAGGAACATAACTTTCATCGACCCACCGTCACCTGATGCAACTTCCTTAAGAACAAGACCTCTGTAAAAAGTCACGTACACTCGTGGAGACAAAGACTCTGCAAGGGACAATGAGTGTTCACGGAGTGATACCTCTTTGTTCCTATTATTCCTATCATTTCACTGGGAGTGGTTTACAGTGTACTTCTTGAACGCTCTATGTACATTGGCATTTGACTTTTTATGTACAACACCTCCGTTAGTTTAAGACAATGCGGGTTGTAGAGTTAGTGTATTAGAATGGAAATTGATGAATTTTTTGCTCTGTTGAAGTTTCGAGTTAGACGAGCTCCATTATTTTATTTGTTCCTTTGATGGTTAAAGAGACTTACAATGGTAATTCAATTATAGCGATTAAGTCATTCTATTTTTTGATAAAAGCATCCACCAAAACGAATAAAACTTGTTTACGCGCACTTCCAATTTAGAGCGTGCAACGTATTTTGATATTCGAGTTGTTTAGTCGGTCAGTTATGCATCAGTTGACTGAACTTTTTATTGGACGTTGTTTTCCTGTAATAACCCACACAAAGCATTTATTTCTTTCAATATCAGGGGATCTGATGCTAGTTATTTTAAAAATTACTTCGTATTCATTTCATATATTTCGGCGGTGGACTCAAAACGCGGTCTCTTAGCGCTGTGTTAAGTTATAGGGGTCATTTTAATGAAATAAAAGTACTGATGTTCAATCCCTTAGGAACAAAACTGAGGCCGTATTTTTTCACTTATTTATAATAGCACATCGCGACCCACATTATAATGTTTCTGTTGGCACTATCTGATTTATATTTTTCCAGGTGTTTTTACTGAAATTATTAACTACTTTTTACGGTGCAGCAGCAAAAACGAGTATAGTCAGTACTTGATCAATACTCGATTCTAAGAAAGTTCTTTCATGATAAGCGCAGCAACTCTTTATGAGTCATTCCAGCGATGCAGGCTATCTGAGTGTTCGTTCTTATTTTCCCTCCGCCGGATATTTCTGCATTTTATTCGTTCTACGAACGTCCGTCATATATTTCAGGACTTCTGCGAACTGGCGGCTGTCCAGCGAACTAGGACAAAGCTGTCAGAATATGACTGTTGGATATTGTAGGTATTTGTTATTGTTGTATGTATTGCCCTAAAATGCTCGAAATAAAGGGAAATAATACGCTTCGTGAGATTCTTCGCTAGTATCAAGTATTTATGTATAACGTTATCGTGCTTCTCGCTATCTATGTTAGCTCATTCAAACATTCCGTCATAATACCTTCAGAATAATACCTTCTTATTTGGATTCAAAATAACGATTGGATTCTTTTTATTGTTGTAGAACTTTTGCTGTTTTCCATATTTTAAACTATATTTGGACTCTGAATCTCGGGCAGCGAGGTAGCTGAGTGTGAGTGTGGGGTGCCTACAGACCATGACTCACTCTCCGACCTGTCCTTCGCAAGTAATGCAGAGGCCAGTTGACTCACCAGTGTCTCTCTTTGCTCGTCCTGACAGCCTTTAGTTTGGACACTCCGTGTTCACTGATGCCTACCAATTGGGAGGAAAGGCACTTCTTGATTCAAGGCGCTAGTTCCAAATCCATTGTAAGGAGTTTCACTTCTAGTTGTCATTGCTCGTTTTGATCACGAGTCCCATTTACGGTTTTAATAATTGATGCAGCCTCATTCAATGGAGTGTTGTGCTACGCTCTGATCTGTACATACTGATACCGTTTTAAGTAGTGATTGTTATTATTCTGAATGGGCTTTTTTCGAAAGTTCAGAAGGTTTTAAAGTTTAAGTATGGTAGATGGGTGCACCTCAATAGAAGTACATAATATCCCGCCTTCAAGGTTAGAGTTGACAACAGCTGTTCATTACAGGATCAGTGACTGGCGCTGGAGATCCCGAGATTGACGAACACTTCCGACGCAGCCTCGGTAAAACTTACCACCACATTTTTGACGCTGCGGCTTCTGCAACGCCTTCTGCGGACCCTGCTCCTGCGGTGGTGCCTGCCGCTCCTGCTGGCGCTGCCCCTGCCCGGGATGTGCGCCACAAGAAGCAAGCACCACCCCAGCAGCCTCCACCTCCCCAGCAGCAGCCGCCTCCGCAACGTCAGTCCCCTACGACACCTCCTCGAGTTCCCTCCACAGACTCAGGTTTGTGGCTACTTTGTGTAGAGGGTGTATTCTTTTGATTTTGTCCGTAAGTGCTGAGAAAATGGTAACTAAGGGAAGCTTTTTTAATATATGATTTTTCATAACTTGATATCATATCCGTAAAGTGACCCCGAATATGTTAAATGTATCCTGACTCAAACAATCGTTATGAAAGACAAAGCATTTATCATCTCCAGTGAATAAAGAATACGTTGTGCACATTTTAACTGATTTAACTTTGAATCAGAGCGACGCTACAAAATCGGCGAACAACATTCGATCTTGAAACTTTGAGCAACTCATGTTCATGTCTTGTACATATAATACTTACATTTGTTCACTATTTGTGTTGAGAAAGTTTGTGCAAAAGTACGTAGGTGAATTCCGTATTCCAACCCTAAACCGTTCATCTCATGTTCTACATTTGTCTCCAGGTTGCTAATTAAGTTCGCTGAGATGTACAGAATTAGTATTTTGTCGAGGGTACATGTAAATGTATATTTTGGAGTTGCTTAAGAATATGTACGCATCTCTGTGGGATAGTGGAAATAACCTCAATTGCAGAATGAATCTTATAATTGTATGTAGATGGTTTAATTATCGTGCATGCCATCTTCCATAAAATTACTGCAGTTATATTTGACAGATGGCGAGGCATATCTCGGCACCAATTTTATAGGGCCAGCTGTTACATATCATCACAAATACAATTCAAAGCACTTTTGTACTACTGGGTGCGACAACATAACTTCCTTTTTTTAATGCATTTTGCTTTGAAAAACGGGAGTTATGTTTCCGCACCTGTAGATACGCTTCATATTTATCCTACAGGATGAGGCAGAACGAATAGACAATTATATTAGAAAAAGTGTAATTTTTATGTGGAACATATTTACACACCAATAAACATTTGAGTAGACGTGTCTACAAAAAACACATAAGACTGGTCGGCTTGGATTTTCCTAGAGTGTGTTGAATTGGTCCAATTTTGAAAACTAGTTTCTTAACCAATGACTAATTCTTTTGGAATACGTAGTTTGTGTTCTTTAAATTTCACGTTTATTTTAAATGCGTATGTTCTACTTAGAATTTATAGCGCGATACATGCCAAATTTAATTAAACAAATACTTTCAATGATAGGAATGGATAATTTTTATTTTAAATTCTCAGCAGCGTAGAGCAGTTCTATTGATTTTTAAGTGTTTTTGATGATTATTCTTGTTCCATACCCTACACTCGGAGCGCAACTTTTATGAATGTACAATTTTTTTCACAGTTGACGACCACTTCGCAAAGGCCCTTGGAGCGACATGGACTGAACTGCAGGCCCTCCGCAACAACACTCCTCCTCCGCCTCCTCCTCCTCCTAGTTACTCTTCCTCTACAGTTGCCCGAAGCTCCACCAACTCTCACCCAACTTCTTACAATCAACCTCACGTTCGAGGGAACAATTCTGACGCATACTCGTCACTTTACAAGACGAGTTCTGCGAACGGTATCTTGCGGTCGAGCGGAGTTAGCGGCTGTGGTTTCAATGGATCTTTAACGGCCCCGGCCACTTGTGGTCCATCATCATCGCCCGTGAGCTCCTTAGCAACTCTGTCAATTGTTCCCATTGGGCGCAGTAGCTCAAGGAGTTCATCACCATCTGTAACATCACCGGCAACAATTACGAGGGTAGTGAGCTCTGCCCGACCAGAAAATGAAGCCAATGCTCGTGTCTTACAATCTTCTAGACCAGAAGTTGAAGCGCCTTCTCGGGTTTTGCAATCTTTTCGGCCAGAAAATGAAGCGAATTCCCGTGTTTCACCGTCTTCTATGTCTGAAAGTAAAACGAATTCTCACTTTATATCTTCATCTGATGGGGAGCCTATCGCTCTTGTTTTATCTACTTCTCGACCCGATATTAATGCAAGCATTAGTCGGGACAGACGTGTAGAAACTGACCTGATTACGGAGTATCCCAGCCAAGCGCTCAAAGCTCGCCCTGTAGCAGGGTCTTCAGACGCTTCTAGGCCGTCCTCTCCTGAAAACGGCTCTGTCACATCCAAGTCAAATGCATCGTCCCCGTCCCGAGCCACCGCAAACTCGTGCAGTCCCGAGTCTCCCGTGAACGAGTCCATTAAATCAAGTGCTTCATTAGTGGAAGTGAATGATCACGGTGCTTCTATTTCGAAGGAAAAACCGGATCCTATGAGTACATAGTGTTTTTAGTCTATTTTGTCTGATCGCTTATCTCTTAGCTTGTACTTATTAACTACGATGGAACGGTATACATTACCAGATGACTTCTTCCATGCTCATAATGTGATCTCATTATATATGAATGTATGATGAATGCAAAAGAAAAATTTTCCCTCGTTTTCTTATATTATATTATTCTTTAATGGGTGGTTTTATTTTTTTGGTATTCTCTCATCGTATTAGCTTGAACAGCAGGATTTCGGGAATAAAATAATTCTTTATGTTTAAGGCTCATAAAACTTCATGCGACGCTTCTTCTTCCGGGGACCCTTAAAATATACTGATGGTCAGAGTCGTGCCGAGTGGGATGTCGTGGATCTTTCTAGAGCATTGTCGGACAAGCACAATTTGTCGTTTATTTTAGTTGCTGGCAACGGGCGTTTAAATGATCCATCTGCTACAATTGAAATCCATTTCAGAGAGCTAGTGTGGTTGACTTCATACCTTTCATAATGAAAATTCCATAGGCTTGCTGCATCTCCAGCGATGTATCACTAGCAGATTACGATCTAATAAAAGGTGAAAAAAGTTTCTGCACATTGTATAGGTCGAAGCTGGGCTTTTATGAAGCCTCATTACTTGTTAATTTTTGTTCCTGTAAGTGTAGCTCATGAAAGCATTTGAGCCTAATTTACAAGTATGTCTTGCTTCATGACTGAACGTAACGATAACTGCATGCATGAAAGACATATATTCTCATCTGCACTTGTTATATATATTTTTGCTTCTCTTGGCAGTATCGTCTCTAAGTTTCTCCACAAAATACTATTTCTTTTTATAAAAAACATAAAGGAGTTGTTTAGTTGAAATATAAAAATAATTCCGATCTTTTAATCAATTTGGAAGATCGTTTTAACTTGCAACTGTAAAGCTAAAGTCGTCCATTGTTACGTCGCTGCACAAGTAGTTATTCTTGAAGCTCACTTCTTCCACTAGAGTGCTATATGAGGAGATCGTTTTAGAACTTCATTGTGGTGATACACATCAATTATGTAGATGCAGTGGTTGAAATTTTAACACAATATGTAGATAATTCTCGATTTTTATCCCGTATTATGTGTTGCTGAATAACACGACCGAATGACAAATAACTGCCGGAACTGGGCATTGCGGTCGAAGATGTGCGCTAAATCCATTAGCGGGAGGTATGCAAATTGTGTCTTCATTCATGAGCAAATATTACGAATTTCAGGTCTCTTACGGTGGCCATAGCTACCTACAGCAGAGTTAGCAACGCATGTCTAGGAAGCGGTTGTGTGTTGAGTTTTATATTTAGGTGAGTTTGATATTTCTTTTGTCTTCTTTTTTTTTAGGGAAAGCCAGAACATTGTTACGTTTCACAGCATCGTCGGTATTTGCCAACTGTGATTGATGTTTTCGGCTGGTTTCGGTGGTGAATTCCAATCAGAATCAGAACTAAAAACTTAAGAATAATTTGGTGGAGCTATAGACGCCATGAACTGCAGATATGACTTTCCCTTTCTTTGATCTAATCTTTCACAATGATGTATTTCCTTACCAAAAATTAAGCATTGAGGTATCAAAATAACTAGTTACGGGACATGTGGAACTTGTATTATGCAATTCAAATGAAAAATATACAGTCTAATACCGTAAAAGAATAGCGAATTCAATTCTTGAATTCGAAGTAAACCAGAGATGTGGGGTGGAATAGAAGTTGAAATACGAGTGACTTGTCAACCATGCATGATGAAGTGCGAGAAAATTGAGGGATGTTACTGATGAAAGTAACTGTCAGCGGTGGTAATGCTGTCTTTGAACTTAAGTGGACCGTTGAGTCAGCGTATCTTTTATTCTATAAACTTTCTTTCCTTGTTGTAGTATTGTTTTTCTTGTAAAAATATAGTAGCGTGGAGTACTTGCACTCTATTTTACGTAGTGCTAGCAATTCTTTATTTATTTCTTGTAAATAGAGTCGTGTCGTCCACTGGATATGTTTAGTAGCTGAGCTGATTAAGTTTGCTATCGGAGAAAAATATTCTTGATGCTGTTTTACCTTCTATGTTGCGCTTTTTACAAGGACTTGTTATGATGAATTGATGAATGATTGAGCTTGCATATTAGAGACGCCGATCTGGGCACCTGCATTTATCTGATAAATGTTTGAGATGTTGTTGTTAATGTAGCAAATGTATTATTGTTACTGACGTGGTGTTTGTCCACCGATAATTATCATTATCTGATGTCCAAGAGTTCCTCTGTGCTGCATTCCTTTGCAAATTCTGGTGCCGTTAAAGTTTATTCATTAATTCCATGAATTTCTTTCATGGAAATTGCATCGGTTTCTCATTGTGTAGCTGACGGCTGAACAAAGTCTTACTTCATAAGTGAATATAGAATCAGATGTTTCTTCTGCAATCAAGATTAACCTTTGAAGGACTTGTTTTTACTTTTATCATCTATAAAAATTACACGAAATATTCAAATTTTAAACAAATATTTAAGTGCATCAGAAATCATTACCATAGCCGTGTTTCATTATGTGCGTTTTTTTATGGTACCTTATTTTTTGCTCTTTAATAACAAAGTGGTCAGGTTTTAAGTTCGAGTGCAGCTACGCCTTTGCCTGGAGGTACACGTTCTTTATTTTTCAGAATTAGAATTTTACGAATGCATGTGGTTGGCAGCGTGCAAATCAAACACCTATGGAGATAACGCTCACCGTACTTTATATTGGTAATCCAACATTCGCCCTGAACCTTAGGTACCTACTGTCAATCTTAGGACTTTCTTTATGCAGAACTTGAAATAATTCCCTGTTTTGTGAACAAAAACATTGACGCTAAAAGTTCCTTCTTGGTTTAATTTCATTTTTTTCCGCTGAGCGAATACCGGAAGAAGAATTAAGGTTTCATTTCAAGTTTTCATTACGGTGTGTAATCAATTAACTTGTATTCAAATGCTAGGTAATTTAAAATGTACAAGTTGTTGAAATGCGATGCTCGCAAATTGTCAATGAAAAATATGAATTTAATATACGGTATTCGGACATATTTCTATGATAAATATAAATAAAATAAATTGCCCTGATAGCGTGGCTCTTGTACAGAACTTTGATGAAAGAAACCTTTAAACTTTGTAGGAGCTCTAGCCTATCAAGCCAATGGGTACCCTTGAGTTAAAGAAATTTTATTGAAAAAAGGATAAATATGGCATATGCATTTCGAAAGTTGTGATTTCGGATTTTTTTTGTGTGTTTATGTGCTCCGCTAAATTCCAAGATCGGAATATTGCACTGGGCTCCTAATATGGTAAGAAATTTCCACATTTGTGTTATCTCAATACCAAATACAGTGTTTCAATTATTAATGTATATGTTTAGTCGTATCAATTACAAAAACTATGAATTGAACATCTTTTATTCGTCCATTTTTATCTTTAGTGACCTCGCGGTGAGAGATGCCAGTAAGCTGTCATGGAAGTTGGACAATTACGCGTACTCGGATGAGACGGAACTGGCGAGAGGATCTCATTAATTGTATCTCAATTCGATAAGAAATGAACCCTGATCGATGTGCTGGAAAAAACTCGCCACATCTTGGGGTTTTGTGCTCTGCGGAAGATGGATGGAACTTCAGACAGTTTGTACGTATTGCCTGTTATAGATAGTGGACGCACTTAGTGCTTGTGCTTATTTGCGGTCGATTTTTGGATTGAGTAAGATTTATTTGCCACATAAGGGAATCTCTTTCTCAATGGTGAGTACTCTTAAAGGGCTTTAGGACAGACGATAACGTGCGAACCAGAAATGATAGGTAAAAACTAACAATAAGAAACTTCAAGACATCCCAGGGTCTAAACTTCTTTCGAGTTAAAATTGGCGAAACTTGGAACCAGCTACCCGAAAACGTTTCTGCTGGCACTTTGAACACATTCATAAATAGTTGCAAAAAATATTGGATAAGAAGCCCCCCAAGTATTGTCACGTAATGATTCTAAATCCCTAACTCTTACGGCCTCTATATAATTACGATACGTGTGCTTGACTTAAATGCCTGTACGTTAGTAAAGCGCCTGTATGGGACTTTGGGCCTTGGGATTTTCGTGATTGTGTACGTGTGTTATCGATGTTTTTACTTTAGACGGCATGAGACTTGGTTAGAAGACCAAGAATGGACCAAATGGCTCGTTCCTCTTATTTTATTCTATCTTATTCTGCCTCTGAGCTCACCATTTACTCTTCTCAAATGGGGAAGGATTATAAAAAAAGTGATAGTTTTTATAGAACTGTACGGAGTAAAAAGGGGAATATAAAAGAGGTCAAGAAGGGAAGGATGTGCAGTAAAAGGGGTTAATGTAGGGGAAAGAGAAAATTGGATTGGACCACTAGTTGACCTTGATGGCTCAACTCGGACGGACAACAAAAGCAAAACGTGAATTCTGAATACATACTTTACTTTCGTGTTCACTAGTGAAGACTTAACTAAAATCCCTCAACCTCACGGCTTAAACCCGGAAGAAATCCTAACGAACGGCATATTCACAATTGAAGAAGTAGAAAAACAACTCTTCCTTCTGAACCCATATAAATCAACCGGACCCGAAGGCCTTGCTCCACGACTACTCAAAGAAACAGCCGAAGTAATCAGCGAACTCTTGCGAACATCTTCAATCGATCACTTGAAACTGGGATCGTTCCTGCAGATTGGAAGCAGGCAAATGTCACTCCTATTTTCAAAAAGGGGACAAACAAACACCCAGTAACTATCGTCCAATCAATCTTATATCTGTGATCAGTAAAATAATAGAAAGATCACTCAAAGTCCGTACAACAAATCATCTCTAAGCCCAACACCTGATTACCGACACCCAGCATGGATTCAGGGAAAAACGGAGTTACCTTACAAACTACCAACTTTTTTAGAGAAGTCAACCGCATATACTACTGTTGAAAAGCCTTGTTTACCTTGACTTTCAGAAAGCCTTCGATAAAGTTCCCCATGCGAGACTAATGGCTAAAGTGGAGGCACATGGAATACGAGGCCACTACTCTGGAGGCCACTGGTGGCACTCCACGAGTGATGATTCAAGATCAAGCCAGTGATCTGACGCATGTAACATCAAGAGTCCCCCAAGGGAGCGTTTTAGGCCCACTCCTCTTCATCATGTACATCAACGATCAGTAAAATCAACAAATTTGCGGACGACACGAAACTTTGTCACAGAGCGTTCACCGAAAGAGACAGAATGACTACTCAGTCATACCTTAATCGTCTACTTCAATAGACTGAAACCTGGCAAATGAGCTTTAATATTGACAAATGTTCAGTCATGCACGTTGGTGCTAATTATCGGCATTTCCAACATACGATGAATGACACACCTATTGAAACAATACAGCAACAAAATGATCTTGGATCATTATCATTGAAAATCTCAAAAATGACAAACAAGTGGAAAAAAGCGTCAGAAATGCAAGTAGGATCCTCGGTTTCATTGCAAGAAACTTTGAATACAAGTCAAAAAACATCATTTTACAGCTCTATAAAGCGTTAGTGCGACCATATCTAGAATATGCAGTACAACTGTAGTCTCTTATCCTTCGAAGAAACATTAACAAAATGAAAAAAAAAATCAGCGAGAAGCAACGAAGATGATTTCTGCATTCCGTAATCTCAGCTACGAAATGCGTCTCCAGCAGTTTGCGCTTATCTCCCAAAAACAAAAGAGACTGCGAGGACAACTCATTGAGATCCATAAATACCTCAATGGCTTGCACGATGTCACCCTAGAAGGGCTTTTTGTCAAAGACTATACCGTGCGAACCAGAAATAACGGCCACAAACTAATAAGAAGAACCTACACGACATGCCATGCTCTAAACTTCTTTCCAGTCAAAATCACCAGGATCTGAAATACGCTACTCGAAAATATCGTCTCTGCTGGCACTGTGAACACGTTCAAAAATCGTCTCGATAAATTTTGGGAAAAGAAACCCCCCAATTCTGTAAAGTACTAATTCCATATCATTCTTAACTGTGAGCCTGTGGGTGTGCATGTTTGCGTAACGGAAGTGTTTGTAATTGATTAAGGCACCTAGACGGCAGGATGGGACTTGGGTAGCAACCGGAGAATGGACCAAAACAGCTCGTTCTTGTTGCCATAATCTATTGTATTTTATTCTGCTTTAGATAAATCAGCAAGAAGGAAATAGGTTGCGAATTAATAGTAACGGAGATTACTGGTAAGTTTGTTATTTAAAAATTTTTAGAATGATAACCGTAAAGATAGTACAATTGGCAGTTGTAAACTACATAATTCTCATGAATTTTGTCTGAATGTGTTATTAATATTGTTCTAAAATGTTTGTCCTCTGTTATGAAGAAATCGCCGAGTCTAAGTTGCCAGATTTTTTCCAGTCAAAATTTTTTAATTTGGCTTTTTTTGAGTTTTTGGCCTTTGGATTTTATGTTTGACTAACTAGCTAACAAATAAATATTGTCTTATATTTTTGTCAATTCGACATATTTGTATTACATTACTTTAGTGACATTCTATAAAGCTATACTATTTTCATTACAATTAACTAAATTTGAAACAAAATTTAGAAATGATCAGCATGAAATATGTTGATATTGATATGATACAAGTAAATTCCTGCTTCGGATGCTCTCTGTTCCAAAACCCTCCCCTCTCTTTTATGCGGGCAAAAATATTTATAAATGCTCCCGATATCTTCATTGAAATATTTATCTGAAAATACTTATTGATCTATATTGCACGTTTAGATTGTGCAGTGCTACAGATGCATTCAATAATCTTTCGTTGTTCAGTCCAAATATTATTTGAAACCGAACCAACAAAGGAGAGTTATGGGAAAAAATGGTTTTAGCTGCCGACAATAATGGGGTTGTGGAGCAACAATTCTGTAAATTTAATTTATTTGATTGTAGATGAGTAAATACATTCAAGATTAAAATTTTAAGATACAGTTACTCTATGGCTTCACATATATCGTTATAAACATTCACAAAATTATTTACCTTTGCACTTCAATATATTGCAACTTCAGCGAGTAATACATTTGTCGAGAGAATGATTACGCTCTCAACTGCACTTAAAAATAAACCAAGAAACAGAATGCATCTTAATTTTTTGACTGCTGTAATTAAAATATAAACATATTTTATAAATAACTTGATGTGCTGCAAAGATCTTGCAATTACAGATACAAAGTGAAAATACTTGAAATCATGCATGCTGTACGGCAATGGACCTAGCACCAGCAACGTCGAAGTCAAATAATTCCTTTCCACTCCTCTAGGAGACCTAAATGAAGAAAATAAGACGAATATTTTTGTTGATTCAAATATATATTGAGTCAATCGAACATTTGCATGTATATAAAATTAAGGTCATTTAAGCGTGTTTTGCTACAGCGTATAAAAAATGCTTATCAGGCCTGTTTTTGCCTTTTTTCAGTTAAAATTTAGCCATGAAGAGCCGTGTCTCAAGTTTTGGGTCCATCAGTCAACGAGCTGATGTTGTGGCATAGTTACGTGACTGCAGTGTTTACCAACTTTGTCAATTTTTTTTATTATTGTAAGAAATGGACATAATTTAGGCGAAGAAATATGTAGTGTGATGTGGTTTATTCAAATTAAACTGAAAAGCTGTTGTCTTAAGGATCTTGAATATGTGATGACTCTTCAGTGTGTTGAAGCTTGAGGTAAACAAATAAATTTTGTGAAACAAATGCCGAGTTAACACAGCAGCTGGTGAAAGTCTATGAAGAAGTCAGCTTGATCGTAAATTTTTCTAGTTGTAATACAAATTTTTCACTTAGACATATTTTTTTCTAAATTATTGCTTGGGAAAGTTTGGTTCGAGTTCAGTTTGACAGCTAACATTTCCGAAGATTATTGTCGCTTGCTACTTCTCTACCTTTATTCTTGAGATCATCCTAATCTTGAATCGAGCCTCTGTTCTTAATCATAACTGTGATCCTAACAAATAACAAAGGTCGTACCTTTGAATTAACTTTATAGCCGGATGCAATGGAAACTTTCGATTCGATTGTTGAAAGAGAACATTTGATTGACCTAATCAATCATTTGGATAAGGAAAAACGCCGGTCTCCTGGAAAATGTGACGTACTGCAGTGGAGGCAGATCTGCTGCAGCGAGCCAGTCTACATCGGGCGTGGGTGAGTACCAGAAAGTAACTATTTGTATGGATGTATATGGACTAACGTTCCTGAAAGAAAGTTGAAGTAATTCATTTCAATTTCATATTCTATATGTTTTGCTCAAAAGTTGAGGGAAATTACAATATTATGTGACTGATAATTTACGTAATATTTCGCTCAGTCAAGAAATAACTTTGCCTTTATTGGGTTAACACGTTAACTGACAGTGTAGGAGTACCAACCGGTGGTCATCGAGAGGATTTCATGATGTGGGTGACGCAACATCGACTATAAATTGTATTTTGACGCCCCCGCCGTAAGCATTTTTTAATGACCTTTTCCGCCCTGACAGCATCTCTAGCAGCTTAGCTAAATATCGTATAACGTTTGCAAAACTCGACTGTCTTTGGTTCGTCACAGCTGAAGTAGATTACGTCGGTTTTGTATCTTGGTGCTTTCTCAGGCATTTTTAAATTTGACTTCTAGCTTACGTGGATACCCCAGAGTGTGTTGTCCTTTACAACTTGCTGCTTATGAAACTTGCTGCTTTTCCGACTTACTGCGTTTGAAACTTGCTGCGTTTGAGACTTGCTGCTTATGAAACTTGCTGCTTTTCCGACTTACTGCGTTTGCGACTTGCTGCGTTTGAGACTTGCTGCTTATGAAACTTGCTGCTTTTCTGACTTACTGCTTTTCTGACTTACTGCTTTTTTGACTTACTGCTTTTCTGACTTACTGCGTTTGAGACTTGCTGCGTTTGAGACTTGCTGCGTTTACGACTTGCTGCGTTTGCGACTTGCTGCGTTTGCGACTTGCTGCGTTTGCGACTTGCTGCGGTTGAGACTTGCTGCGGTTGAGACTTGCTGCGGTTGAGACTTGCTGCGTTTGAGACTTGCTGCGTTTGAGACTTGCTGCGGTTGAAACTTCGTTGTTTTTGCTTTACCATCTTCTATCTTCAGGTGAATGCAGCCTTTGTATGAAAGTTTGAGAAATTATATTAATTTGATCGTTGAAAATTGTGTAAGTTTTACATGATAGTGGTCTTGATGGTTTGAGATGAATTGAAGATTTAAACTTTTCATTAAAATTACTTGCAATTCAGAAAAAAATACTCATTTCGTAAACTTAACACGTTGACTCCGAAGTGGTACGTATGTGTACCATTGAGGTTAGGTTCTGTAATTTTTTCAGATCCTTATAGTGACTATGCGTACAAAGTGAAGTTTTACACCAATCAGTCAATCGGAGGCAACGTGTTAAACGTCTCGAAAACATAAAATTGAATTCAAAATTAGATGATTGGGTGTCTTCATATGGTGGGTAACTATTTACACTATGGACTCTTTTATGAATCTCATCTGGTAAGAGCCTGTTTTGCCTGAATATTTATTTTAAACTAGATTTTCAACAATTATTTGGGAAAGTAGAGCATCTGTCAGCAGGTCATGGTTGCCGTATGGCTCTTAACACGTTAAGTGCCAAGTGACCCGCTGTGGGGTCACTCAGGTTAGGTTCTGCAATTTTTTCAAAGCTTTCTAGTGACTGTATGTAAAAAGTAAGGATTTGAACCGGCTAGGCAACCGCACTTAACGTGTTGAATATTTATAAAGTACCTAACCATTTATTAAATACCTGCAATGCAATTTTTATGTATATTGTTCTTATTTTGTGTAACTAGCAGAGAAAACAATTTTTTGCTCAAGTTGATAAACCTCTCTTCGCTGTCGATACCATGGCTTTCCCATATTGCACGCCTAAGTGCAACAGTAGGACTGTGGCTCACGCCTAGGTGCAACAGTAGGACTGTGGCTCACGCCTAGGTGCAACAGTAGGACTGTGGCTCACGCCTAGGTGCAACAGTAGGACTGTGGCTCACGCCTAGGTGCAACAGTAGGACTGTGGCTCACGCCTAGGTGCAACAGTAGGACTGTGGCTCACGCCTAGGTGCAACAGCAGGACTGTGGCTCACGCCTAGGTGCAACAGTAGGACTGTGGCTCACGCCTAGGTGCAACAGTAGGACTGTTATATGCATTTAGGATAATTCAGTTAAAGAGCAGATTCTAAAACGCTTGTTTAGTTCGAGAGTTGAAATAAATGTTTTTCATCAAACCACATAACAAGCCAGTGATCTCACGGATTTAAATTCTTTTTCAAAGGCTCATCAATGTTTCTCATTAAAAAGATCGTAAAGTTCTATAATACTGTACCTTGTACGCTTCCGAAACGTGGTCATTTGTTAGTCAAGACACCATCTTATCAGAGGTATGAGTAACAGAACATCAATTGAAAACAAAAGTTGGGTATTTTACTATCATGTGAAGTCTCAGCACGCCGGGATGCTAGAGGCGTCCTGAGTCAAAGCCTTGAGCAACTCTTCCATTTCCAGGCCCTCCCAGTGTCGGCAGTCCAGCGTCTGGAAGATAGTCCTGTAACACAAGTACAAGACGGGTGTTGCAAATCAAATTATGTTCAATATCAGATGAGATATTCGCTACCTATTTCAAGTCAATGAAATCATGTTCAATATCAAGCGAAATATTAGCTGTTGAAATCAACATATCGTCCGAAAAATTAGGTAATACTGAAAGAAACAAGTAAAGTTCAGTCAGAATTTGATAAAATTGATAAAATTGGTTGTAGGTACGGGAAACTCACTCAAGTAATTCAATTACATCAGAACATTTAAAGATTTATATTTTAGGTAAAATATTCGTAACAATTGTAAGCCTAATACTCGCACCTACGTTCGTCCCCAAATTTATGCTCTAACTTTTCCCATTATACTCGTAAGTTATTTTTAATCTGTGGAGAGCTACTGTCGATAGAGCATGTTTGTGTCTTGCATAAAGAGAACACTTGGAAATCACTTGATGCCCTTCAATAATTTGGTGAACGGATATATTTGTGATGACCTTCATACATTACAAGGCTGGCATTCGAGTTACTTTTTAATAAAGAAATCATAGGCGGCAAAAAATTAATTTAAACAGTGCAGCTTTCATTGCTCTCGCTATTTGGTAGTAACATACTATGAATATTAAGAAGAAAATTGTTATTTCATTACGTCTGGATGTCCTGAGCGAGCTGACGTTCTTCAGGAGTAGGAGGCTCTGTCGCTGCGTCCCAGTTTTTGTGCAGGACGTCCCTGTCTCTGCAGCCCAGGATGTTC
The DNA here is from genome assembly GCA_006783055.1 of Trinorchestia longiramus. Lineage (NCBI taxonomy): Eukaryota > Metazoa > Arthropoda > Malacostraca > Amphipoda > Talitridae > Trinorchestia > Trinorchestia longiramus. The sequence goes on along the minus strand of VCRD01003320.1, from coordinate 12,718 downwards.
ACCTGCGCACCACACGTCGCCACCGTAAACTGCGTCGCGATCCTGGCAATGTCCGAGCCTCTGCTCTGTGATGAACGAGTTGTGCGTGTTTAGAAGCTGTATTATTCACACCTCATAGCGCCATCAATATTAAACGGCGCTCGATGGACATTATACGGACACTATAGCGCAATGAACATTATAAGGGCATTATAGCAGCACACACGGCAGTTTTCACGTTTTAGTAGACGTGATGTAAAAATGTAAATAATGTACGTGACACCTCATATCACAGCTCTCAGATTGAGCGTCAACAGACTACGCGTAACAACAAATACCTAGATTCTTCAATGGACGTGTCATGTATGCGGTATTTGGTAAACGAGATGAGTTCTATATGATGAAAAGACTCCTTGTCAGTTTCCAATGTATTTTTTATGCGTTTGGGAGAATCATATTCTCAGATGTGGTCGGGAGAATCTTGTCCTGATATGTTTGAGTTTTATGATGTAATGAGCTTGAGAAGCTAATTTTATTTCCACTAAAGGGTTTAACTTAGCTTTTAGCTCCACGAAATTTCAAATTATTCAGTAATTAAGTTTTGTCAAGATTTTTGTTAAAATTTTTGTAGTTCTATTAAATAAATTTGATTGTGTGCATTTCGCGTTTACCTTGTAAAAATTGTTGCGGGAAACTCGTGTCTTTTACGGATTACAGAATACAGGGTAGACCTGTATTTTCATGCCATAATCAATTATAAAAGAAATAACCCATCTACTGATGGATTAATTTTGCTCAGTTAAGCAACTTTATAGTTAAATAACAAAATTCTAAAAAAATAATATGGATTTAGCTTGCTTATTAAAGCTTAGTAAAGTATAGTATAGTTTTACCTGGCTCTAGTACTAAAGAAAAATTAAGAAAATCAAATGAAGCTAAAATTGTTTGTTAAACTTGTATGGTTAAAACGTACAAATTATCGTTGAGATTAAAATGTCATTAAACTAGCAAGTCTTAAAAAGTCATCACATTAATGATGCTTTTCAAATGGTGAGAAGCACATCACATAAATACTGAAAATACCAAGCCGTGATGTGGTGTTGTATTGTATGAGCTCACGCAGGCATTTCCCAGGAAGAATATTAATAAACTGAAGGAAATTCTTGCGATTCATGGCTCTAAAAACCTCAGCAATCTCTTAACTGATGATCAGAAGACCTGATGCCGCATCCAAATACAGTTCAGAAGATACTGACGCCTCTAACCTTGTTACTCTTGTCAGTTTCATCATCACCAGTTATATTAAGCTAGAAGGTTCTTATTTTTAATCATTATAGATCAAACTTTGTTTCACTTGTTTGACCTTTTGACTACCAATGATACCTCCTGCTTCTTTTATGTTTACAGGTCACAAAATAACTTTGTTCAAGTGAAAGTAGCGGAAGTTCCTGTCAGTACACAAACAGTTAACTTATGTTCTCTGGGAGATCAAATTCAAGTTTTACGTTTAGACTTTTTCCGAAAAAATGTGCTAATGAAAATTACTCGCTTAAGATTACACAATACAGCATCTTGCCCACAAGAATAGAAGTACTGAATTTGAATTATTTTTTATAAAATGGGCGTATTTAAAAACTGACATTTCAGTTGAAGGCTCAGCATTGCTCGAGAGCATTGTGAAGGCTAGCGTTGTGAAGGCTAGTGTTGTGAAGGCTAGTGTTGTGAAGGCTCGTGTTGTGAAGGCTCGTGTTGTGAAGGCTCGTGTTGTGAAGGCTCGTGTTGTGAAGGCTCGTGTTGTGAAGGCTCGTGTTGTGAAGGCTATGAAGGCTAGCAGTATGAGGGCTAGTATTTTAAGATTCACCTCACAAAGTTGGTTTGCGCGGGTAGCAGCAGCGATGATGGGGTCAAGTGCAGGGTGCCAGTACGGGGGTCCCTGAGGTGTCAGAAGACTCATGCCCGTCACTGACGCATTCATGAGTCCCAGGCCTCTGGACTGGTGGGTGTTGCGTGAAATTCACGTCTATATTTCAAGGCTTCTCTCGTGTGCAAGATTTTTTTCGAACTAACCGAGGTTATAGCCACACCGATCAAGGCAAACGCATTTTAATTCAACTTGAAGTATAATGTTGTTGTATTTGAAAGCCGTAATTGCGATTAACTAAGAACGTGCGCATTTAATTGTTATGGTATGCATTAACAAAACGGACATAATCTCTTGTAATTTGTCAGAATTCATGTTACTGTCTTGTAGCTGAGTATCAATTTTGGCTTGAACTTCATGCACCCATGAAGTGGGTGTACGTATTTTTCTAGCCTTGAGAAGAGTAATTGTAGAACCAACACAAGAAAATTCTGAGTACAAATTTTAAGTAATGGAAACTGCTTGTCAATTTTTTTCAGAACTATCAAGATGTACTTGAAGACGTCAGATTTAATGGATGTGGTAGCTGGGTACGGCATATTATCAACCATGAGCAAGACAGGGCATAACGCTAGATATGACGTAGTGAAATCTGGCTTTGAGATTCCATAATTTGTTTGGTCTTATTTTCCTTATCCCGTTCCATTAATGTGAAATTCAGTATTTTCAAGATTATACAGGAGTACAGACAACTATGCACTGTATGGAGCGGGATGACCGATTGTATCGCTGAGCCACATCGTTTTGATGATGCTCTACTGAGTAAAGGGGCCGCTTTCTTACGAAAACTAGACGGTTGATTTGATTTCCATACTATTTTAAAACACTTAATGCCGATTGTTCCAATAACAATGAACGAGCACAGAATGTGACCAGAATAATTACTGTAACGTTTTGAAATTCAAGTGGCCACCTGATTTGCAACCCAAAGAGCTTTGTTCACTTTTCATTTTATCATTTATTCCCCAAAAATGTATATGAGAGATATACTTTTCAGTAGCAACCTCTGTCGTAATACACAAGTTTATAACCCTGAACAAGGATATAATTACCCTATAATTCGTTCCCTTACCTGGAAGTACGGAACGTACTTTAAAAGTTCTTGATCCATGAGAGTACAGCGACAGTACGACATTACCACGTCTATGGGGACTGTTGACCGCTCTATTACGTCCTTCAGGGTAGACAGCGGATACCCAGAAATTCCAATGTACCTAAATTGAAATGTTTAGTTTGAAATTTTTTGGCTTTTGTGAGCGCTCATTAGATTAATCGAACATTTTGTAATTAACCTACGCTCCTGTGCCCGGCACTTGATTTTGTTTTACCGTACACATGTTAAGAATGTAAATCTCTAGTTCCTTTATTTCACTCAAACGATCATAAAGTGGTGAAAATAATAAGACACTACATTTTTGCTTATATATTTATAAATATGGATTGAAATGCAATAAATTTTTAACCATAGGTAAGGAATAAAATAAGAAGTGTACATTAAAACTTTATGTTACGGTATAGTTTTTTGTACAGTTATTACAAAAATACTCTTCAGAGGATCAAAATTTGATAGAAATAAAGATAAGACACCTTATAAAAAATTACGTCTATCAGCAATATTTCACCTTTGACATCTAAAAATAGAATCAAAACAACATACCGCTCTTCCCCTAGACTGCAAGTAGACATTTTAATATTTTTTAATCAAGTTCAGATTGTGAAAAATCTATATTTTACAGCGTGGGCAGAGAAAGTTCTCTCTCGGAATTTGAGAAAGATCATATAATAGCTCTGAATAGTCAAGGATGCTCCTATGATATAATACAATTTTAAAGCAGATTAAGAAGTCACGAACAGTAATTCGAATTTTTATGCAAAATCCTGAAGCGTATGGATCAAATAAATCCCCTGGACGTCCACTCAAGCTTACTCCAGCCAGTCGGCGCAGAGTGCTACGTGAGGCTTCATCTTCAGGAAAGAGCTCCAAAAATCTTTAAACGTGCCTAAAGTTGAATGTAACTCCCAGAAGAGCTAGGAAAATTTTCAATACTTCAAAATTTTTTATTTAAGAATAGGAAAACAAAACCAGAGCGGAAGAAGATACACAAGAACCGTCGAGAAGAGTGAGTGAGGGAAAAAGTACAATGGAATACTGACAATTAGGCAAATATTGTCTTCTCAGACGAAAAGAAGTTCAATTTAGACGGGTCCGATGGTTTTCAATACTATTGGCATGACTTGGGGAAGGATGAGTGGATCTTCATCCGAAGGCTATTAGGAGGAGGATCATTGATAATTTGGGGAGCTTTTTCAGCAGAAGGTAAGGCGAGTCTGGTACAAATGGAGGGAAAAAAAAATTCAGTAAAGTGCACTGAATTATTGCAAAAAAGTCTTATACCATTTTTAGTTAATTTTGACCAGAATACTGCCGTGTTTCAGCAAAACACTGTGGCCATCCACATTTCAAAACACACAAGAGAGTGGCTTAATGGTCACAATATACGCACTTTGAGTTGGCCAGCTAAGTCGCCAGATCTAAATCCTGTAGAAAACCTTTGGGGTATACTGGCTAGACAAGTTTACGCCGATGGCAGACAATTCGAAAACAAGCAGGAGCTTTGGCGTGTTGTCCGAAAGTGCTGGGGATAATTTTTCAAGAAATTCTTAGGAATTTAATGAAATCAATGAATGATCGTTGTCTAGATGTTTTGCAAGGAAGTACTAGTCATTTTGATTTTTTGTCTGCAACATTCATAGTTTCTATGGAAATATTATTTAGAACAGGGTGTCTTATCAAAGATCAAAATTTTGTTCCTCTGAGGAGTATTTTTGTAATAACTGTAAAAACTATACCGTGATATAAAATTAGAACATACACTTACTTCTCGTTTGTTCCTTACCTATGGTCAAGTATTTATTGTATTTCAATTTATATTTATAAAGTTCTAAGCAAAAACGTAGTGTCTTATTATTATTTCCACCACTTTACATCGTAGGTTAAATACCTTCATTATTACTGTATGCACGCTACAGCAAATCAGCTTGGCGAGGCAACAAACACACACACACACACACCTTGCTTTTCCTTGTTTGACCATCTCTTGCATAGCAGGTAAGGTTTCGTCGATGACTTGGTTTACATCGAGAGCGAACTCAACATCGTGGGCCAGCACCAGGTCCACGTAGTCCAGCCCTAGCCTCTCCAGGCTTGCGTCGATGCTCTCATGGGCTCGGCGAGCGCTGAAATCGAACTTGTCCTTCCACTCGGCTCCGTACCGCCCAACTTTTGTGGAGATGTAGAACGACTTGCGGGGCAGTTGCCGCAGAGCCTGTCTTATGCATGTCCAATACAACAGTTTATCTACAAATAATGTATACCTGAGCTGTCTGTAGATTAGCATATGAAGTAACATCAATTGAGTCATTGCATGCCACAAGGGCGGGGATGTCAAAAATTACTTTTGAGTAATCTCCGCACAAAGTTTACTAAATGAAAATTCCCATATGCTAATTATGTACGATTCGATGTGTTCATGCTCTTAAATGCTGTTGGGGTCCAAAAAACAAGCTCCGCTGTTAGATTCCAGTACCATATGAAATGAATTTTTTAGCTGGCGTTGTCTTCGTCCTTGTGACATGGAGCGCCTCGATCCGTATAAGGCTCGTCTAAGCTATGGTTGATAGGCAGTTGAGACGACACAGGCACAACGCGTGTCGGACTATTCGAACATATTTGCTCCTTTCAACAGACTCGATGTTGAGTGGTAGATTTAGAAACGTTATTTTTGTAGCTGAAATATTATCAGATAAATTTATTAAATTTATCTGTTGAGATCGCATCAATTATGTATGGGGTTTAACACTTTCTGCCATATTGGCTATTTCTCCATGGCAGTTATCGATTAATTTATGAAAAGAATTAAGTCCCTTATATGAAGTAGATGCCTTCAAATTTGCCAGGATTTAGGCTAAATCTGCGTTCCATTTTAAGGAAAATTTATCCGCATTCTTCAAGTACAGAACTACTCTAGAACTAAAATGTTGGGTGTCAACTCTTTTCTTCGTTTTTATTTGTAGCGTAAAATGCAAATACCAACCCATTTACAACAAAAGTTTTCTATTTCTTTTTAAATTTTTGGCGTTTTTCCTACGAACATTATTGTTCCTTCTGTTTATGATACATAATTAATGAGAAAATTGAAATTTGAAATTTTGTCTGAGAATTGAATTTTTGCTTTGAAACCATTTCTACGTAACATTTTAGCGACCGTCTTACTTTCAAACTATTGAATGTTTGATAAATTAGTTTTCCCTCTGAATTTACTAGCATTGAATATTTCATAAGACAAATGAAATGATACGTTTACAAATTACTGAACTTTCCTAGTTTTATAGAATAATAAATTTACTTCACAAAGGTCTTCCTTTGAAGTTATAAAGATTCTAGAAGGCTGTAATAAATCGGAGTGGATTTACCCTGAGCCTTACGACGGGAGTGGGATATACAAATAGTATTTCTCCTCATTCTCGTAGCATGGGGGGAATTTACCCTCCTGAATGCTAACCATTGCACCTCACAACTCTTGAACGAATTAACACTTATTACGGGAGGCTGCTGTGGGTTTACTTTCGTAGTTAGGCAAGACATTTCTTCTCTTGTTCTACTTCTTTATTTCTCTTCTGGTGGAGGCTAGAGGACAGTGCAGAAGATCTCCTGCAGAAATGCTTTCCATGCTCTTAATTTTTCGTCTCCTTAACAAGTTGTCTGCTACTTCAGTGACCGTGTTTGTTTGACAATGGTTAAATCATGTATTTTTTTGTTATACATGAATTATTTTAGAATTCGCTTATTTAACCTAAAATGGGATTAAGAAAAGTTTTGTACTGATTTTCTGTGGTTTATCGTATACATCGATCTCTTCTGTTACGATTAAACTTGGTGAGATGTTTCTAAGTCTGCGTTATTTCAAAATTGGATCGGACACACGAGTAATAATGACGAGTACTAGGAAACGTATGAAATACTATGCCGTTGTCTCTAGACGTTGAACTCACTTGGCCGATGACTCGTTCACTTCTGCCGCACCCATAGTTGGGGGAGGTGTCAACAATGTTGATGCCACGCTGTACCGCCTCCATGATGGTGAGCACAGTCTCTTGGTCGTCCACTTCTCCGTACTCTCCTCCAGCCGAACATCCCCCAATGCCTACGTGACTGCCCACCATGTCTGCAAAAATTATCTAATACGTATAAAGCTAACGTGGTTGCCCACCATGTCAGCAAAAATTATCTGACAAATAAGAATAAAGCTAACGTGGCTGCCCTTCATGTCTGCATGACATGGTGGGATGACATGGCATTTTCAGTCAGAGTATTCTGTCAAAAAACATGTGTGAATTGATAGTTTTGAAGTCAAGTTTTACTCAGGTGGCAGAATAAAAGAGGCTTACCGCTTTGCGTGGTTTGATCTTAGCTTGAACTCTGATCTGGAATGTGAATTGCTGCCCTCTGGCAAAGTGCATTGTCCAGCATGGGTTAGACAGTACATTTTGTAGTTAGATAAATACAAAAGTGTTTCAAATGAAAAATAGAATTTCTCGTGCGAGTTATTGTTGGCGTTAAATGTAGGAAATATTTCACTAATCGTTACGCATCACTACAAAGCTCTGCATAGTAACATAGTTTCAATGCTGGAACTTGTAAATTAATAGTCTACAAATTTCTGTTAGTGAATTTCATGAAGATATTGTTGCCACTAATGTTGTGACTAGCCTCCACCTTTATAATTTTTTAACTTCTCTTACCATAGAGTTGGATTCTTCGTGTTCAGTAGGTTTTGAAAATACATGCACACGCATTATTTTTAAACTTACCGTTTATTTTTAGCTAGGAAGAGAATTTCCTTGTACGTTCGTTTGTAATAATTTTATAATTATCAAATAGGTTCCAACTATTTGAAAGTTTTAGAATATGAAATATTTTATTCAATATTACAACAATATTAGACAAAATATCTTGATGAGTCAGTCTACAATTATTTTAATTATGATTTCACTATTGTCATACACATATTCAAAATAAAATCTTCATATTCAACTCTGACTGGATTTTGTAAGACCTTATGACGTATGGATGAATAGTTTTTCAAGAATATAGTGCATAATATATTGGTCAAATTTACATTAGGTTGTGAAATAGAGTAGCACTATCCTTTTCATCATCGTACCAAAAATATAAAATAGCTACATAATGATTTTGCAGAATGTATCGTTATATTAACAATGTCAGTGAACTTGTTTATTGATCTCTGCTGCCATTAAGGTAAAGTAGATTGAATTTAATACAAATAAACTTACCTGTTTTACCGATCTTTACGAACTTCAATTTTTTGATCGACGCGAGATCGTGGAATCCTTCCACAAACGTTGGTGGGAGTGTCATGTTTTTTCTCTTCAAACTTCAATACTAAAGAAAACCTTGTGCCTCCGATCTAGTTACACGCTCATCGAAAAAAATGCGATTGTGAATAGCCGGAGCGGGGGAAACGATGCCAGCGCGGATACTGTCTTGAACTGACGTGTTGGTTGCGGCTGTGGGAAGCAAGGCTTGTGCATGACGGTGCGCAAAGTGTGACGAGCAGCTGCAGGTTGGGATATCCCTCCAGGCATCTGTAGTTATTACGTGCCAATTCTTTGTTCAGAGAATTTTTTTCGCCATAGTGATGACATTTTATCAACATGTAATGCCCCTTCAGATACTAGCAGGCATCGTATTTGAATTTTTTGTTTAGAGACCTTTATTGACTTGATATTTGATCAGACAACTGGAGTTCGAGTTGGATAGTTAAAGTTGGAAAAGTGTTATGTGAATTAATGAATTAGCTTTAATGCAATTGAAATAGTTGATTACTGAAATAGTTGATTGATGAAATACATTTAGAAAAAAATTATTTCCTAATCACAAATGAACAGCGAGTGAGAAAGTTTACTACGCCTGAATGTGTTAATTAGAATACTTTCTTTAATTATGAAACTGAAGATTTGTTATCTATACTTTATTTATAGCCACAAGTATGCAGTCACGAATTACCAATACAAAGGCGAAGAAGACATCACTGATAATATGAAAAATATTTGTGGGTGGAGTACAGGCATGATATTTATAAAGATAATATGATCAACCACCGCTAAGGATTCTTTGGGAGCGATGATAAGTTTATTTCTTCTTCTTTTTGGCATCTTGGCATACAGAGATTTTAAATCATGAGTAAAATTTATTTTCAACGAATAAAGTTGATGTGTTTTAGAAAATATTACTAGCAGACCGTACAAAAAGCGCATCCACCTTCGCGTGGCTCCATTCCTTACAATCTAAGAACATATGAACGTATACGGGGTGCGACAACATAACTTCCTTTTTTTGAAAGGAACTTCCTTTGAAAAAGGAAGTTATGTTGCTGCACCCTGTATATTCATATATTGTATGTTCACAGACATAACACATGTGTGGACGTCAGAATGCGGTTGCCTCTACTTCGTCTAGACTCTCGAGTACTGCGTCTAGGACAAAGATAAGATTGTCTTTTAATATCTCTTTCATGTGATCTAATGAAAGAAATTTTTCTGCAGTCCCGAGTTCTGTTTGTCGAGTAGCTTTCTATAAATAAGGATGGAAAAGTTTTGTATTCAGGTCTGGTTAGTATTGTTACATGTTAGTTGTTTCAAAGCGATTATTTTTTACTTCCATTACATCACCTTCATTATGATTGTATGGTCATAGGAAGGTTCTGAGGAGGATTCAAGGAGGCGATACCAAGCTCATGCATAATGACTGAACCAGTGTTTCTCAACAGGGGGCTTGTGACCCCAAGGGGCCACAGACCTTAGACTGGGAGGCCCACGAACGGACACCAAAAACTAAGACTGCTTAATTTATTGAAGGGCAGGGAGCCATAAGTGTTAAGCAACTCAAAGGGGAGGAGGGTGGCATGGGGATTTAGAGATTAAGAAATTCTGAGCTTAACAGTAACATGCGTTAGGATGAATGATATGACATGATTGATTTTCAAAAATGTTTTCTTCTAAAAATGTCTTCAGAATTCCCTGTCATAAATTTACATTCTCAAATCATGGTGTACCATCCAGAACTTAATTGATAGAGCATTTGATGTTGTCTATATAAACATGTAGATTGAGCAAATGAATAGATATTAAACCCCATTGACGTTGTATATACCAACAATCTTGATTTGAGCTCTTTATCTGAGCAGTAGAATGTGTGAAATTGCTTAGTCTCCTATGCTTACGAGCTTCAAACTTAGGAACCCACCAATAGTCAGGATACAAGTATTGGGAAGACATACAGGGTGTTCAATATTTATTGTTACAACTATTCTATTTGTTTAAATACAATCTAAACTTTTACCAGATACTTTTTACCAGATAATGGCTGAAGATCTACATGGTAGAATAACAATTGTGGAGTTGCTTAAGTCAGGAAAGTCACCAAGGGACATTGCCAAATCACTAAATGTGAGCAGAATGCTTGTTTGAAGAAAAATTAAGCGATTCAAAGAGACTGTGAAGATAGCTAATAGGCCAGGGCAAGGTCGACCTCGAACAGCTCGAACTTTAAATGGGTAAAATCCACCAGGGAGAAGCTGAGGAGGAATGGGCAAAAATCCCCTAAACAATCATTCGTGACTCATGTCAAGCATTCTCCAGACGTTTCCAGCAGGTTATCGACGCTGATGGAAAGCATATTGAATAAATTATAGGTATTCGAAAATATTATTAGTTTAATAACATGTTTATTTTAGTTTGATTTGTATGATTTGATTTAATTAATGAATGAGGGCAAAAAAAGTTGTAACGATAATTATTGAACATCCTGGAGAGACTGAGTATGACGATAGGGTTGGAAACTCTAATTTGCTCTCATCTTCTTTGTATTCCGTCCTTCGTTCTCATCATAGTTTGTGTTTTCTGATATAGGTATGATAAAGCAAATTATTGGGATAACTTTTTAAAATAAATTATTCAGTTATATTGTTTACCTTTCCAACATTTTACCAGTCTTGAGCTTTCATGGCAAATATTGGATGTTTCTTTAATTCTATGTATTCTTTTTCTTCGATTTCATTCAATTAACAATTAATTCTCCAATAACGCTCGTAGCTTCGACAAAAACCTATCGGTTGACTAGGTTAGAGAACGTTTAGGATGAAGGTTTAGGTTGAACGTAGATTTAAGTCCCTGTTTGTACAGCATGGCCTAAAAACCACCGAGGTCATTTAGGTCAACAAGTAGCCAAATTCCATCTTTCATGTTTTTTCTGTAGTCTATCTCTGAATAATCATGTCTATAACGCACCAATGTAACACCTAGTTCAAATTAATTCTTGAGAATCATGATTCTCTATATACCATTCATATCATATAGTATATTTTATAATCTTAATTCCAATCTCCTTACGTATAATAGCAAATACCTTTTCAATATAAATTAGCAATAATGTCCTTTCCGTCACTAAAAATTAGCGTAATTATCACTATAGAAATTTATCATTCATTTCTTATAGTTCATAATTAATTCTTTTGATAACTTCGCGACGCATTTTATTTGAAACTAATAACTAGTTCCAGTTACCAATAATAACTTAAGACACTTTTTGGGACCATCAATAATGGTTCTAGCCTCGTCTATAGCGACACCGATCAGTAATCAGTATCAGTATTGTTGATCCGTACGTCGAGCTAGACGACCTTCGGAAAGGAGTCATCCGCCCCTGCTCATATTTCACGATAACTCACAACTTACCAAATACTCAGTCACAACTCACAACCACAGCTCACAAGTCATAGCTTACAATCACAATAACTACTCACAGAAGTTAGAACTGCTCACAGGAAACTACTCGCTGTACTCGTGCTGTACTTGTGGAGCACACCAATTGCCGTCACCGAAGTTCTTGGATGAACCTGTCCTGACTCCTGGACCATGTCATCTTTTCCTCCTGGAAGCTTCAGACAGGCTCAACGCTGCTCATATCATCTAATCATTTAATTTGCCACCTTACTGAAATGAAGCTGAGTCACATTCAGGAGTCCTCTCATTTCCCTTAGTCAGGTCACATGGGCAAAGACACCTAATAACTAGAAAAAAAATCTTAGTAAAGTTTTGGTAGCTGAAAATCCCATCAGCACTACCTATCCTCATTATCATTATCCAAACAAACAAAAACGTATATTTCCAATAAAGTAGGTACATAAGAAATGTAACAGCATTGGTTTTTAAAAATGCCTTATCATAAAATCCTTAATTGGTAGGTATTCTATGCGTAGTATCATAGATGATAGAACAGCAGTACCTATGGGTATACGTAAACATTCACATCACGCAATGAACGTTAAATATATGTACATGCGGAAACAAATGAAACTTCGCTTTTTCAATGATGACTTGATAGCTAATCATTGGTGATACATATAAATTCTGATGTGGTAGGTATTATACGCATTTTAGGTGATAAGCAAAATATTTTCTTTAGGTACAGATTAGATTTGACATCATTACATTTAACTGAATTGGATGTTTAACATCCGAGAGAGACCGAAAAAGGAAAATTATGAGAGCGAAAACTTAAAACATAAAGTTGTGATTGTTATTAAATTGAAATTGTAATTTCTAATTACTGGTTGACCGTATGGTATGGCTTGCTGATGATCGATTTAATATAATCATTATTACAGTTATCTGTAAGCATCGTGTTTAATATGAACGGGCGTTACATATCAGAGAAAGAGAGTAAAAAAAATAAGA